>JAGDQP010029443.1:0-23362 GCA_022664845.1 Lepisma saccharinum | reverse complement strand
CCCTAATTATGATGTCAATCCGCAACTCGATATTTTGTGATTACTTTTTTATAGCGACAGTCACAAACACGACCTTAGAATATCGTAATGTTCTAGTGGTTCTCTTGGAGAGTACCTGAGGTTGAGCTGATAGATACTCGGGGTTTTGTCTTTGAGCCCATAACCAGTTTTATTACAAAAGGAGATAACTTTACAGGTTACCAAATAGAGACTAGGAGACTAATTATGTTACCGTAGGAGACTAATTACAGAAAATAGATAAATATGTGTTGTAGACGTTTTCTTTTGGTGTTTTCTCCAAAGAGAGGTCTAGGATCAGATATCGTGCGAGAAGCGTTGCCTTCTGTGCACGTAAGGAAGACACCGGAAGCGTTGCCTTCTGTGGGTCTAGGATGTACCAAAAGATATGTATTCTGTGAACAAATCTGTGATTAGTTTTGGCATAGTGCATATCAGAAGCAATCTGTATCAGCCTTCTGTATATGCGGGGATGATACCAGAAGCGATGTCTTCTGTGTATCAGGATGTTCCAGAAGCGATGCCTTCTTTGAACAGGTGAAAGGAGAGGAGTTGACTACCCAGGAGTAAGTGATATTATATAGCTGATGCATCGTATTTTTATAGTCTTCTTTTGGGCGCGGTCCTCCAAGTCCCTCCTTCGACGACTCTAACTCCCTCTGCATGTTGATAGCAACCCCATCTATTGTACCCATGGTGAGTTTGTTCTTGTCGTCTGCTAATGTTTATGTGTCACTTTACTGTTTGTTGAGGTTACATTACTTGTCACATGTATGTTTATAAACACTGTTCTGTTTACGTAATGTGCGAGTATGAGTAGATATACGGAACATTCCAATACAAACAGCTATTCCAGACTGAATGACTGAATGAATCATCATGTCAGTTGCGGTGGAAATGAAGAACGTTTCAAGGTCAAAAATGGCATATTCTAGTAAGCTGCAGGGTTGCCAACATGAAAATAATGCTTAAAGTCTCATTACTTTATTGTCAGACCCTGAAAGTTAATAATTTTATTTATGTAATAAACATTAATGTACTTGAAACAAAAGTGGGATTTAAGAAATACTCGTAAAGGGGTGCTCATTGAGTGATTTCAAGCAGTAAGAATGAAAATATTAATAGTGGAAATGTTTTCTTCGTGTAGCCATGAAAAAGCTTGATTAAATATATTTTTCAGATAGAATATTATACATATTCGAATCTTGAATCTGAATCGAAACTTTTTGTATGAATGATGAAGGAATGTTGAAAGCATTTGAAATGTGGTCAACGAGAACAACGAAAGAGATCAGCTGGACATAGAAGATACGCAAATGCACAATGCTTAATAGGCGAGAGACAGATTGATTCAATTTAAAAGAGGAAATGAAACTTTAACTGGTTAAGACATTGCTTATTTACCGATTTTGTACTGAGAAATTCCTATTGAAAGTACAGCTGAGGGGAAATAAGAAGACGGAAAGTATCCTTTTAAAGCATTAAGGAAGATTAATCTTTCGCTAAGGTAAAACGGAAAGTGGAACAGCGGAAAGAATGGATAAGTCTTAACGAGCCTTGAAGGACCTGTCATTTTAAGTAGAATCTATTGATTATACGGACGTTGTGCTGGCAGTAGAAGATCAGAATATTTCGACTGCAATTGGAGGAAGGAAGAGTTGCAACATATCAGGGCAGATATGTTTCGAATGATTAACTTGTACATCTAGGAAACATGCGAGGAAACCCTCTTTTGGGTGGACATTTGGCTGTGCTTCCTAACATGAAGGGTTCCAGCTTCGAACCTGAACACATACATTATTGGTATTTGAAGCTCTATTACAAAGCTTCAAAAACAGATTTTTGGTTTGGTCAATTGAAACCCCTTTGGCTAATAGTCGAGAGAAGTATTTCATTTAAAGTTTAAATTCTGCTCTTCAGTAATAAATAACATTTTTGTTTAAAAACTCATTAAGTAAAGAATGTAACTCTAAATGTCTCTATGTGCAATGGTAAAGTTCATAAACCATCAAATAACCCTGGTATTTCAACAAATGGAAAATACGGTTTTACATCTAACAACGATTTTCAGTCGTATGATTCTTTTTCTGAATTAACTCTACAAGAATCCTGACTAGTCATTTTACTATTAGAAACTGTTGTTTTAGGATATTTCAATATAACAATCAAGGTCCGTAGAGTTCTTACCAGGAATGAAACGCAGACAAAAGCACAAAATCTTGTTTATGGCATATTTACATAATTATAACCATTACCTGTGACACTAAATTGGATATCTTTCTAAACTGAGTTTAAAAACTAGAAGTTATTTATTTCACATTGTCGTATTTATAGGTACAGTCATCGACGGGAACTCATTTACGATACGCGGTAGGGGACTTGCCGAAACTCAATCGTAGAGAAGGCTGAATTCATGCAAGTTAGGAAAATTAAATTTCTCGAGGTACCAATTGACGAGAACCATTCGTAGTTTACTTGCTATTTGAGGTAACCCAATACAACAAAAGAATTAGTTGACCTTGAACCATAAATACCACAATCAATTAACAAATAGAAACTTGCAACAAACAATTAAATAAGTATAAATTCACGGAGACCTAAAATTCCTATTTATAAAATCGAAAATTAATTTTCAAATATATAAAGAACATGGTCTACGTAGCGTTTATTGAAGAAATATTTCTTATATGTACTTAGCATTGTAGCAAAAGTTTTGAAAAAATAGCAAAGTCATAAACAGCCTTTTGTATTAAAGTATGTCAAATATACTTAGCTAAACATAAAAATACAATAATAATAATTTGTAAAATTCAAGCCCTTACAACTAGATTTCTCATATGTAAAACGAGTCGCAAATAACAACAAACTGCTATTGCCACAAGAGGGTTTCGAACTTATTCGCTTTAAGCTCTCTAGCTAGCTATTATTCAGTAAATTCCTTTTATTTTGGCTCGATTTTTTACGTACAAGTGAGAGTAAACCTTTCGCGACTTTGTCCCACTTCAGCAACTAGTTTAGAATAAAAATTATTACTTTCGTTTACAAAGATGATCTAAACATCTCCTTTTGCTCAGAATTAATTGGAAATATGGCAACCTATCATAAAGATTCCACGATTCTCTGTAATCTTAATTTGTTTAGGAATGTTTACAAATATTAGGTAAAATATACCCATTACTCCTTCAAGTTGTAATAAACCTATGTGGTTTGCCACTTTGTGAACATAAGGCACCTTTTAGTCATCTATCTTTAAACGAACAGAACAAAAATGATAAGTAAGCAACAGAAGAGTTGAACATTATGGAAATTGATGGTAATTATAAGTCTTTTAGAACAGAAATAAATCATTCATTCTAGGGAATAGTGATCGGCAATGTGACAAAATTTTCCAATAACAAACTAAGAATAAACAGCTAATTAAAGCAGCCTTCTATATTGTGGGCATATCATATTGAGTTTAGCGTCTTGAGGTGGACATTGCTAAACAATCCGGGTTCAAGCCCAGCTAAAGGCAGAATCTTCCATCCGCTGACACTGAGTAAATAAGTTCTAATCGAAATAGGAAAAAAAGCTTAGAATATTGTTATGGGCAAGAAAATCTTAACAAGAACTCAACCAACTAACTGACGACATTCCTCATGATGTCACAGACAAAGTAAACATTATAGTAGCAGAATTCTTATAATGATGTGATCAAACTGCTTGAATAAAATGTATCTGCAGATCGAAATATGCAAAAAAAAAAAAAAAATTGAACCCACAAAACCGGGGAAATCATAGCAAAGAAAATAGCACTGGACTTCCTCTGAACAGAACAATATTTTCAGCTCTGACAGAGAGGGAAGATAAAACTTATAAGCAAAAAGTTAAAAAATACACCTCCCTTAAGGTCACCACACCTTTTCAGGCAAACGAGAACTTGTTTTACAAGTGCCAATCGCACACTTCTGCTATCCGCAAAGTCTCAATCCTTGTAGAGGTTGAAGGAACGAAGGTTTGGAATCCATTTTACCAGAAATGTGTAGATCAAGTCTTTAAAAGTCGACTGACTTACTTTAGTGTTAACAACAATTCAACAACAAACAAAGCAATAACAGCGCTTACTTATAAAATGACAAAATGCAATTACAATAATAAACATGAGAACATAGTAACATTGGTGCTGTCGAACACAAGAGGCGTGTAGACACTAGCCAACTAGAAAACAAAGGAACATCAAGTATAGGCCCCAGAGCTATGAGTTCACACGGCAGGACTCTGAAGAAAGAACCACTAACAAAAAATTAGCTAAAACTCGCAGATAGGAAAAACTTTTACAGCAATTGGGCTTACTAAAGGAGATGAAAATTTGGTAGTTACACACTCTAACGGGATGCCTCAAACTGGAATATGAACTGTGATGGTTCCGGAAAGTACGGGCTTCATGTCTCATGCCAGACTAAGTTCCAAAATAAACAAGCCGATATTATAAAAATTACATATTGACTCAATAATTTTAACAATTCCATTTCCTTTCTTAAAACGTACTGTTCCCTTTGTATTAACAAATAACATTCGAATTCTGTTTTAATCAACATATTTGCGTTCTCGCGGCGTTGCACGGGGGCAGACAAGCAATTTCACGGCATACTAGTGTGTGGGAGTGAACACCCATTGAGAATCACGGTTATGATAAATCTAGTCAGTGTTGGACAGGCGCTATATAGGGTTTGTCGGCGATCCAATTGTAACTCCGTGCAGACGTAATGCAGAATTATTCTTAAGTGGTACTGACATGAAAGGAAAGGAGTTTAGAAACTTCTTTATAGAAAACGAAGATAAACGCCCGATTTAAAAACACACTATAAGTAAAACTAAAATCGCTATTGAAAATATTTTCTAATTTTCGAGTTGTTTTTTGTATGAGGTCGGCGCCAAATTAATTACTATAACAGGAAAATAAGAAACTCTAACCTGCATAGCGTAGGACGTAAGAAGTAGTTGTTTTAATTATAAATGGTTCCGAACTCCTAAAATTTCGAAATTGAAAAACATTACTTTCCAGTGTGTTTTATGTTGGTTTAACTTGTATTTTTATTTCGTTTATATTCTCAAACTCAGAGGGGGACTTGCCCCTTGCCTCTTAACGACTCCTCTATTTTAAACAGAACAGGCTGTTAAATGACTTCAAGCAACACAGTACGATAGGAGTACAGTACGTGCACGGTCGGTACACAATATTCTATATGTGAATAAGTCTTTAATAGTGAAAGTTTAATCGTTATATTTACTTACATTACTCAGGCCCAATATAATAAATATAATAGGAGATGAATGTACGCTATTAACGTAAGAGTCAGCCAATCCGGATACTGGGTAGTCTTAAACTTAATGTGGAATTCGGAAATACAGTTATGCCAGCTGTATATTAAGTTGTGGGTAACTTGGAAAACGAAATAGTTTTAGGGCAACCATGGTTGGATCTTGCATATCCTAACTGGAAGAAAAGCTGGCTATTGTATATTAAAATCAATAAAGTGAATATTTTAACTAAAAGTACTAACACTACATCGGACCATATCTATAAATATTTGGTCCGATGGAGATTTGTTAAACTAACAGACTAATGTTCACCGTGTAGAAATAGAGCAAGAAGTACCGGAACAAATTGAAATACAGATTAACCTACCTGAATGTGTAACATTAGATACAGAGATATGTATTAATAGTTGACCTGAACTTGAGTGTAGGGCCTTTAGTAGGGCAGAACATCAAAATAGATATACTCAGACCACAGTAAAAAACATAAATAATCAAGTGAAGATAGATATCTGGGGGATTTCTGTTACCAGTCAGATGACAATCACTAATGTAAGTCTAGGCGAAAGACCCGACAACTATTAGAAAAGTACCAACACAAAGAAAGACAGACTCACTGGAAATGACCGAACGATACCATAGTAAACATGTAGTCTTCAAGAAATAGTTAAGAGGGAGCAAACAACAATAAAGTCCGAGATTCAGAATGTTGTTCTAGACACAAATGATTATTGTGTCCCAAGTAAAGAAGAACTTGAAACACTATTAAAAAATTAAGAAGGGTTAGAAAAAAGGGAAGAAAACAAAACAACTGGAGAACAGTTTGAAAATAATGAATTTGATTTGCAATTTAGTCTGGATTAGCCAAAATTCTATGCCGACCAAAATTCTAGACCTGATACGTTTGTGTAAAATTAAATAAGCAGGATGTCGAAGAAATCGTCAGGAACCGATATAGTCGACAACTATGTTTGAACTGACCTAGAGTAATAGAGATGTGTTTTGTGTAAAATTAAATAAGCAGGATGTCGAAGAAATCATCGGGAACCGATATGGTCGACAACTATGTTTGTACTGACCTAGAGTAACTTGTAAGTTGCTTTAACTTTTCATTAGACATATTTATATGTTATAATATACTACTCTACTATGGAATCTATAACCATAGCTTGTACTTTGAACAAATTACTCTCAGGCAGATATATCTTAGTGTGTCTCTCGTTACTAACACTCACAGTCCTTGATCGTTTTCATGTTCACAATCGTAACCAATGTAATTCGATTTTATATTATTTTCCAGTTTGTCTTCCATAGTATAGTGGATCTACGAATATATACTTCCATAGTATAGTCTTGTATATTCTTACCATTATTTCTAAATTTCTTCAAGAAAAATGTAAACAAACTAGGACGAAGCCCTGACCGCCTGCAATCTCCATGCATTGTGGGAAGAACTTCGACTTAATACTTGATTATGTCAAGGAAGTTCTTTCCCTGGGGTTTTATTTAAGGCGGCCAGCTCCTTCCCCAGGTACCTACAATGCACTTCCAATTGCTAACATCCAGAGACAATTATTTGCTGGAGCTTTTGCCGGGCTTTTTAGACATGTCTCTGGGAAATCAGACACTAATATTTTATTATTAGCGTGCCAAATACATGAGCAATTTCTTACAAGACCTCATGTAATAAATAGGTATATTCCCTGAATGTGCAAACCCATTAAGTCACATTTACACGCAGCCATCTCGTATCATTTCCATGAACTTTTTTTTGTAGCTAAAGGGCCATATCTTACTAACAATATATCATAGGTGTAACAAATATGTATCGTCTACACATAATGAACACTAATACTTAATTTATAATTACTTTTATGATTTAAATAGCTTTCATAAGAAAATGGTCAATGATGTAAAAAGACACTAATATTCATTCTTGTAGAGCATTTAATTACTTTTAACTTGCCGTTTACTGAACGAAATTTGGTTTAAAATGGCCAAGATATTAACGTTTAAGTCCAAGAGCTTGTTGGATTTTTGCTTTCATAAAACATACGGGTTACCATATCGGTACATGTTAGCGTTACTATTATTACAATATTGAGTAAATTCATTTACTAACAATCATTTTTACACTCCACTTAATAACATTTCGAAGTTATTTCTCAGGGTTAGTGTGACAATAGGGTCCTCGCAAACTAGAGCCAGTATTCACTCGTGTGAAGAAAAATAAAAAAAGCCAATAGCCCCCCTCCACACAAGAAAGCTACGATGATTTCGTACTCTGGTAAGAGTAAAGGTCTGTGACCTCGTTACAAACAAGATAGTGTGAAGTAAAATGGTCAAAAACTGGTGATATTCGAGATCAGGAATACAGGATCAGATTGGACGGGTGGATTTTATTCGGGATCGGAAGGAAGAACAATGAGTGAAGTAAATGCAGTTCTTGGAAAGCGTCTAAAAAGGTAATGAAACTAGACTACACCAACTAACGCATGATATTAGTAGGGCTGAAAGGAAGAAGGAAGGACCAGGTTAATAACTGGATGAGTTAATTCATAGAAAACGGAGGGGCAGATACTGATTAGCAATTTTAGTAAAGTAGTAAGTGAAGGTCAAGTTGAAATAGCAGGAATATACGACGTTGGAAAGAGAGATCTAAGAGTTGAGAGATTAGTTTATTTTTGTAGCCAACATTCAATAAAGGTGAGAAACTGGTGGCTTGTTTATTTGCCTATGCTGGTGGTTTAAACAAGATAAAAGAAGAAGATACACCAGGACGAGATCAGACAACGAGAAGATTTCAGATCGACTTGGTGCTAATTCAGAATGTGTTTAGAAGTTGTTTGAAGAATGGAAAGACTCCTTGTGATAATCACTCTGACCATAACTTGGGTTTAGTGTAGACATAAAACTGAAAAACATAGGTAGAAGAAATATAGAAACGATAGAGTTAGTGCTGAAGATGTTTATAAAGGAGGATAAAGATAAATTTGTGGATCAGTTCGAAGAAAATTACCCAAATTCGGTAGAAGTAGATGGAAGTATTAACATACTATTGCTTTTCAAAGTATTGTTTGTTCAAAACAGCGGAAGAAGTAATGAACCATGAAGAGAAAAGAATAGGTCACAGAAGAAATGTTGAAGAAAATGAAGGAGAAAAGGAAATATAAACCTATGGATATAAAAGAAGATAAAAAGGTGTACAGTAAGCTAAATAATGAACTTCAGAGGAAAAGAAAACGAAAAAGAAAAATGGATAACAAACAAATACATTGAAATAGAAGACTTCAAAATAACAGGAAAATATGATCTGATGTACAAGAAAGCAAGAAGGATGGAATTTTGTATGAAAGGGAAGCAAATCTCTTTGGTAATTGGAGCACAAAAATCAGTGACCTCATCAGGAAGTCATATTGGATAGATGGATAGAATATATAGAAGGATTGTACGGAATGTCCCAACGTCCACATACATTAAATATGAAAGAAAAATCAGAATTAGGTGATGATGATAAAGAGCTCAAAATCCTAAGAGAAGAATTTGATATGGTTTTTAATGAGATGAAAAATCTTAAAGCGATGGGTGTTAATGCTATTCCGGTTGAATTAATAAAAGCAAAATTGAAGAGAAAGGAAAAAGTGAAATGCTGGGGACTCTAAGACGAAATTGTATTCAGGAGAAGGACTAAGCGACTTTTAGAAGCAGTAAAAACTCCATTACAAAAGAAAAATGCAAGAAGGTATGTTTTCAAAATGGCGGACAGTTGTCGGGCTCTAAACGGTGTAACGTAAAGTATGTTTAGAGTAGACACAATATCACTTGTATTGCATTTGTTTTAGGTCAGAGGTAGATTCCCTGGACTAAAATTAGTAAAATGAATAAATAAAAACACTTAGAATTCTGATTTACCCCCCCCGTCCCCCCCCCCCGTCGCGGATCTCTGGTGTCCACCATCACCTTGGTAAGGAGAAAATGACCCCACCCACAATATTCGATCATCAAATTGCACACGTGCTGTTATAAAGAAACCCACTAGAAGAATAAAAACGGATCTTCAAAAACTAAACTAAAATTGTACTTTGTCCCACTTACCCTCATATGTTTGCATCATAATGCTTGCGATTTATACCTTGTTTCATTTCGTGGACTATTTGAAAAGAAAAGAGCCCTTATTTATTGTTCTCCTACAGTTACAGCCGAAGCTACAATCAATTTAAGCAAAGTGGACAACGACTCAAAAAAGCCTTCGCCCTGAAAGGGTTACGCCTCCATAGAAAAGAACTGCCACAACTCATAAAAGTCTACCCTTGTTTAAACTTGTTTAGACATGAACTAACATGATCTGAAGAGCACAGCCGTCAGACATGACTTTCCTACGGGTCTTATGGTTAGGGACTAGATTATCTGGTTAGTATAATCAGAAAACCAAAGTTTTTGCTATAAACCCATTTTCGTATTTCGTAAAATAGCAAAATTGTGAACCTACAATAGAAAGACAGCATCATACAGTTGTTCTCTGTAAGAATGTTTGTTTCGTTAAATAACCAAGAAACATCTTGATCAACTGAAAGTTGAATTAGTGAGGAATTTATTATTTATTCATAATGAATTATTTGCTAAGAATTCTGAGAACAAATGAGTCGATTATTAATTAAACATCTTCACACATTCCTGCGATACGTCAGAATCATGAATAAATAATTCTTTTTTTTTTTTTTAGTTTCTGAATATTTATGAATTTCATAATTAAATCCATAATTTATTTATTAATACCAGAAATGAATCTATATTACACAGTATAAATAATAATTAATTTTATAAATGAAACGTTTGAAATAAAAGCCTGCAGATGACTCGCACTTACTGCTTTTTAAGCACTTGAAAGTAAATAAAAATTTTACAATAAATAAATAAAAATACGATTATTTCAAGCAATCTTAATGTAGAGATTTTGAAAATAAGAAAACTAGAGTAACGCTGTTAAGTCAGACCCTATCTTTCTTACTATTCCACTCTTAACATAAAGTTTATTTAGAAAGAATTGTACAATTGTCCATTCTTTAATTGTTAATGTCCTTTATGTTTGCAATTCATTGTCATTTTTTCTTCGTTCTTTTGTTTTTGAAGAGGAGCCTTTAAAGTGAATTATGCTCAGTGCCTTGCTTATTACTTATGTACAGAAAAAAAAAAACATTTCTTGTCACCAAATAAAAACAATTAAATGTTTGATTTTCAACATTTCGTCGAGAATCCCTATTTCAATTATAAGATATGAAAAGACTTGTAGTACATCATTATAAAGATTGAAACTCCTTCTCTATAGACCAGTCAAATTAGACACTACAATCACAAAGCGTGATGTAGTTCTGATTTTTTTATATATTGTAGGACCAGTTAAGGTAGGATGAACCGAAGTTTGCAGCTTCTAAAAACCTGTGCTTCCTGCGTAATACGTGAGAACCTGCAGAGTTTTCGCACTTTTTTCACTTGTTGCCTTATAACTCATAAACTATGTGTTTTCGATGTTAGTCGTTACTATCATTGGTAAGAACATTCAATTTCCAACATTTTAAGCCCAATCGCAACTATGTACGTTCAATAGTTCTCGAGATATGGCATTTCAAAGATTGATCATTTTCTTTTTAAAAAATGAGAATTTTAAGTTTGGCCCTTGTTTCGGGACGAATATCGGCATAATCGCTACGAGAAAATTCATGGGGAATGAAATTGTAGTAAATTTAATTGGCTTTCATTTAAGCAATAAACGAACTCTATAGACCAAATAGTTCTCTTGCAAAACCAAACAAGTTGTGCATCACTAAGCAGTCGGACAGAGAATTGAAAGAGCATTTCAAATTCGAATTAGTCCCTCATCCAATGACATTGTTCCACGAAAAGAATTTTAGCATTTTTAATGTACGTTTTGACTGGCCTAATAAAAAAATCCTTCCAACTCATGGTTCAAATAACAAAAGAGATAAGCTAAAGTTCAAATTTAAAGTCAGAGTATTTGAATCTTTAAAGCAATATACTGGATTCAATTTTAGCCCATACATTTTAAAATTACAATTATATAATGATGAAAACCAAACTTTTTAGTTTGTAACGGGAAAAGTTTTATTCCTTTCTGTGTACAGGGAATAAGCAAGACACATAGCATAATGTTCTATAAAGTGCCACGCGATTGACCAGTCTGCTCAGAGTTTTGAATTTTGCTCAGTGTCATGTAAATTCCTTATGTATACAGCTGAAGGTAATCCATTCAATGAGTTAACTCCTCTACCATAACACCCCTCTTAAATTTCAGTCACACACTCGGCAGAGATACTCTAAAAAGAGTTACAATTCTTGGCTTCTCAGCAGGCAAATAATAATCATATGATGATAATTTGTTGATTAAATAAGATTAAAATTTTACATAAACTATTATTAATAATCGTGAATGACTAGAAAGTAAAAACTGTAATTTTTTCAAGACGTGTGCTGGCAAATAACTATTAAAAGTTTCAAACGAGTGGAATCGAGTATAAAACAAATTTATTCAATTCAGAACATATTTATTCCAACAGTTATTAACGGACCAACAGTTATTTCAGTTGATGGAAACATGCAATCAATAAAAGACAGTGCCGAAATGATTTAGGTTAGGAGGTACAGAAACTCCCAATTGTCTTGCAGTCGTAATGCTATCTATTTATACAGTTTTTTTTTCTAAATTTGATAGAAAACATTTTTATACTACTTTACTAACAGTTAAGTAAAGTAAGATGGAGAATAAGCATCCAACGTGACTATCAATATCGTAAAATATCAAAATTCAAGAAAACATTGTATGTAATACAAACTATTAGCTGGTTACAGTTTTTGTGGTGTTGTCCCAATCATAGTTTGGAAAAAGGTTGGAATGCCAACTTTAATAAAAGGTCATGTTTGACTGCTTTCATAGCTATTTGGAAAAACAACTGTAGCCTAATTCGAGAAGAGTTTTAGTTATTTCCCTTTGAAAATGGATTTAAGCAGTTGAAACTTTCGAAACCTCTTCTGCTTAGTTTCGTTATTCGTCTGGAAAGTCTGTTGGACTATTTTAAAAGCATTTAAAGTACTGTTTTTTACGAATTTACCTTTCACCACAGAGTGCAGTAAAACAATAAAACACATAACTATGCACAAATTCAAAACACAAAAGATTGTTTTTAACTTATCAAACTGCATTGTTTCTGTTATTTTTCTACGTAGAGTGAGTGTGTGTTTGTAAGAGTCTGCGAAAGCGGCCGACAGTACCTTTGCATAGTGAAACTGGGAAACAAATAAAGCACAGTTCTCATGACGTAAAGAAACGATCCAACTATCTTGGATATTTTAATCATATTCATATAGTTTCGACTCTATCGAACTTAAGATTTATGAATGTTCAATACAATAAAATCAGCGCAGAACTTCTTATTTTCCGTTAAAAAGAAATGTTATTGCATTTTTTTCATTAAATAAAAATTAAGACGCATTTATTTTCCCTGTACTTGGCACACACAGAAACATCATGTAAAATTGTAATTATCCAGTACGAAATATTTGAGGTCCCGTGTGGAACAGTGCCCCTTCCCCCTTCCACGGTTTGTCGTAGCTCAGTGGTTCCAGTTATGATAAATTGTTATTGGACAATAATAATTTGCTGTTATTTAATATTCCGATATATGGATTCAATCATTTTATCGCTTAATGTGGAGTTTATACTTGAAAGTGGATATTCTTTAGAACAGAAAATTTTCCAGAAAAATTAAGTGGAACATTTTTCGGAAAAATTTTCCATCTCATATCGGCCGCTTTCGCAGACTCTTACAAGCACACACTCACTCTTCGTAGAGAAATAATAGAAACAATGCAGTTTGATAAGTTAAAAAAAAAAAATCTTTTGTGCTTTCGATTTGTGCACAGTTCTGTGTATTATTGTTTTACTGCTCTCTGTGGTGAAAGGTAACTTCGGAAAAAAGTATTTAAATGTTTTTTTTATATTTAAATTTTTCCAGAAATAACGAATGGTTAGCATTTTATGCAATTACAGTATTTTTTTGATGCAACATCAATTACAAGTAAAGTATACGATACAGCAACAAATTAGGAACAACTGAAAACACTTTTCATAAAACGAAAAGTTTGCCATTTCAGAATATTTCGGAGCATTTTAATCTCTAGCTATCAGAGGAGTCATTACAAGGAATCATCATCCTTAAGTACAAGCAATCTGAAATACATGTATCTTTGTTGCTCCGATCTTCAGAACTAGGTCTACTTAATATCAAAACCAGACTTGCTCAGGAACATTTCTTCCAACCAAAAATAGAGGTGTAGCCATTGGCAAGGATTTGGAATTAACTTATTTCTTTTATAAATTTAACAATGCTTAGTATTTTGTGTCTATGTTGGTTAGCATATATTTTTTCATGTATTGGTTGTACAAATTTTTAAATAATATATTACAAGATAACTTTTTGTACTAATAGCTTGGGTGAATTAGAGGACGTTTCGAGTAATCTGCTCTTTGCTATGTTCGACTAGTAGGGCTTGTTCGGAATCACATAACGAAGTTCGCCGGCTGGGTGGTCGAGCTGTCTGCGGCGGTAGGCTATCGACTCAACGGTCCCGGGTTCGAGTCCCGGCAGGGGCATGGGTGTGGATTTTAACACTTAGCAGCTAAAGGCAAATCGTGACGGGCCGAAGTCCAAAGTTACTAAACTGGCCCATACAAAAATAAAGTTTACTAAAGTTTTTTTTACATAACGAAGTTCACAGAATGCACGATCTTAACGCTGAAAGCTATTTTCATGACATCTGTAGTTTCCGAACGCTCCAAACGGTTGTCATGATACGACTCGCATACGTATGAAAGGAGTAAACGAAAATAGACAGTGTGATTATAATTACGGACACGATCTTCAAAATATGAAGCAATTTAGTTTCGTTGAGAGATTTTCTTCACACAATAACGTTACTTACAAACATGTAGGACCTTTCTTTGGAGAAATAGCTTCTATACACTTCAAGTTTAATGTTGTTATACTTGAATAACGAACGTAGCAATCAACTTGTTGCATTTGGCCTACAGTAGAAAAAATCTATTCTCTTAGATAGAAGATTTTCTATAAAGAGTATATAATCTTTAGGCTGATGTACCTACATGTTTCTACATTCTTCAAAATGTCCATGACTTCGCCAACTGAGTCATATTTACGGCATGAGAAAATTCTTCCAATTAGCGTTATTCTGCTCCTAAGAGCGAAGCTCTGTATTATAAATTGTAAGGAATTAATTAACTTCTTTGTAAAATTTTATTGCCAAAAAAGGAAATCAACAAATATACAACGGAACTATTTTAACATATACTTGACAAGAGTCCATCTTCTACAAGATTCGAATATTCCTTACGGTTTACAATTTGAACGGACAAGAACTTGACATATTCAAGTTTTATGAAACTTCTAACAGCATTCCATAGCTCGAAGAAGTATTAAATATGGGAAAAAGAAATAATGTTTTTAAGATAAACCGTTCTATTAATCGATTGTGTAAGTTAGTTGTTCCAAAATGGTTCCCTACTGCACAAATAAAAGTCATGGCTAAGACTGTATACCTCTAGATAAAGCAAGAAAAGATTTCACGAAGCGAAACGCTTTTCTGCATTCATCATGCGGAAGGTAGGTATTTTAATTTTAACGAAAATCACGAGATCAGAGCAAGTTCGTTCGTGGGCGAATGAAATTAACAGGAGGGAGTTTCCAAACGGCTTACTAAATGAAAAAAAGGTATCAGTTATTTTCATTTTCATATGTACTACTACATATTCCGCAGATATGGTATCAGTTATCAAATATTCAAAAATTCACTGTTATGCCGATGACACCCAATTACTCATAACAACACTACCTGAGAACATAACGAAAGCGGTTGAAGCTCTTAACCAAGACCTAAATGCCATCAGTAGCTGGTGCGTTAATAATGGACTTGTAATTAACCCGCTAAAATGTACGTACACTGTTCTGGGAACTTCTCATCAACTCAATAAAATCACGCCTTACGATTTAGACTTACAATTAATGGACTCAAACATTAAGTATTCAGAATACATAAAAAATCTTGGAATAGAAATCGATGCGAAATTAACCATGAACAAACATGTGTCTACCCAATGTTCCAAAGCCGTAGGGGTGTTAAGAAATCTTTATAAAATTCGAGACTGCTTATCGCAAGATGTAAGACTTCTTCTCACACAAATGTTGGTACTACCTTTATTTGATTATTGTGATACTGTCTATGGTCCACTTCTTGCAATAAACCAAGCTAAGTTGATACAAAAGGTTCAAAATTCTTGTGTCCGCTTCTCTTTTGGCTTAAGAAAATGTGAACATATTCTGCCAGTTCTCAATAACAACAATTTACTGACAATGTCAAGAAGAAGGTATTTACACTATTGCTGTGTTGTTTTTAAAATTTTCAAAACAGAATGTCCCGAATATCTGTATAGAAAGCTAATAAATAGATCTGCTTATCATTCTTACTCGACACGCCGAAATAAGAACTTAGATATTCCACGTCATCGGCTTAAACAAACAAGCGCATCATTTTCAATATTCGCTGCCAGGTCATGGAATGCTGTACCTAATTCCATACTAGAAATTAAAACATTTCATGCCTTCAAGAAATCATTAAACACGTACTTGCTATGCCAACAGCGGGTAAGCTCAAGCACACATGATATTCATAGCATAATATGAACAACGAAATTTCACACAGTTTTTTTTTTTCCTGTACCGTCAAAGAGTGTCTAACTTGACTTTCTCGTAACTTTTATGCTTTTGTGTATTGTATGTACAGTATCCGTGTTACTATATGTATGCATGCTTATATGTTTTTCACTTTGTTGTTTTCCAACAGATTCCATTACTGTAAATTTACATTTGTTCGCCTTTTTTTTTTTTACCTTTTATACTCAATTGACTTTGTAACCTTTTTTTTATTTTTGTCTATATATATATATATATATTTTTTTTTTCAATGTATTCTTTGAACAAGGGTTAGGTGGCAGAACAGCCATAGGCTGAACCTCGCCCGCTTAAATAAAGAATTTTTCAATTCAATTCAATTCAATCTTTTTCTATTATTGAAGAAATATAAAGAATCTATGTATTAAAAAAAATTGGTAAAGCTTTGGCCAGTCCGTACACTGGACCGATTTTGATCAATCTTTTTTTAAAATATCCAGCTTAACACGTAGATGAGCCATCAATAAACCGCATTCCTCTCTTTCAAGCTTGAACTGAGGGACAAGTGTTTGAGTGTTCTCCCCTATGTATTCCTCTCACAAGCTTTGTCCAGTTCATCCGGCCGTTCTACTGGACCGATTTTGATTCTCTCTAAAATATCCGGATTAACACGTAGACGAGCCATCAATAAATTGCATTCCTCTCCGTCAAGTCTCAACTGAAGAAGAAGTATTAATCCAAAATGGCCGCTCAGAAAGAAGTTTTCGAAACCACTGAAACTAGAGAAACGAAATTTGTTATGAAGGTGTACCATCACAAGTAGACTACAATAAATGTATCAAATCTTCTCTATGGGGTCACAGGCCCCGGGGGTTATGAGGGCAGATCTTTATCATGGATGCGCAGTCCCTCGGAGAGTCTGGTTACGATAAAGGGGACGCAGATCCCAAAACTCCCGAAGTTAGAGGCGCAACTCGCCAATGATTGTTGCCAACATGTTTTATTCACCCCGCACCAGTGGTCGGGCAATAATTTGTTTAAAATAAATGTGGATTGCTGTAAATAAAAATATGTAGATTCATTGTTTTAAATAATTATAGTAGTATTTGGCAGGAGTATTAGTAGTAGTAATAGTAGTGGTAGTAGTGGTTATTGTTGTTGTTGTAGGAATAGGAGTATTAGTAGTAGAAGTTGTAGTAGTGGTGGTGGTTGTAACAGATACAGCATATTTGCTCCATGGAGGAGCAGACACCCAGAGATTATGGTTACGATTAGGGGGGACAGCCCCCAAAACTTACCTAGTTAAGCACTCAGCCCACCACGTGTAAGCGAGTATTGGTAACTGTCCCAATGACTGTTGCCAACATATTTTATTCACCCCGCACCAACGGGCGGGTACTTTAGCTTTAGGTTGCAGTATGTTTTTCTTTGAAAGCTCATTAAATCTATTTTCATATGTAAAAAAATGGAATGGACCATCAAAGCACTAGGGAGAAAAGTGAAATATTATAAATGTCCCTGTAAAAAGTAAAATGAAATCTTACAATGCTATTTTCATGTTTAGATTTTAATTTTATTTACAGCCTTTAGGCATCTAAGGCTCAGGCCGGGATACGTTAGGGGAAAAAGTGTTGGAAGATGTAGGGTAGGGGCTATAATGACGGTGCCATCCCATGTCTGCCGTGATTGAAGAAAATTCTGGAACGGTTCTGTGCTTAAATGATAGAAGGAGTTTCATGGAGAGTTGGAAAATTAAAAATTATTATAGTTATTAAGATAACCAAACTGGCGCAGGCCCACTTGCTATGAATTTTCGGGATAATTTTCAAAAATCCATAAATGCCGGATATTCAGAAACATATTCAAAAACACAAAATTCAAAAAACACTTGCTCTCGAGCCTGATGCGTTGGCTTAGCATTCGGGAGGCCTTGGATTGAGTTTCAGCCGACGACTATTTTGACTGAGGTTTCTCTAGGGTTTTTCCTGTCACACCAGCCTAATTCCGAAATGGTACTTTCAAATTAAGCCCTGGGCGACACCTTCCCGCTTCCCTTCCCCTTCCCAAACTGGTCCGAGCCTTAGATGCTTTAAGGTCATAAATAAAATTTAAAAACCTAGGTATGTTACGAACCATTCACATCCCTTTCGTTCTAGATGTTCTTGCGAAGCCGCGCACACAATAGTCGAGTGCACTTTGTTAATCCTTTCTTGAACTATCGTATAAAGAGTGCTCGGCCCCCGCTCTGTTTCAACTGGTTCCGTGGTGTATCCGGTATCGTTTTGGATTTCGGTGCCAAAGGTACTCGGTTCGATCCCGTATCTTGCAAAAATATTTTCTGATGGTTTTCAAGGATCGTCAAGTTTTCTTTGCTTATCTATATTTAAAATAGTTTCAAATTCTTTTCTCCAGTCGCTCAGACGTTAGTAGGTAAAAATGTGGGAGCTAATGCAGAACTTTCATTGATTAATTTTTTATATAAAAAATTGGTATCCATCATTGTATTCTAGGAAGTCATTTTCTGTTGGTTTGCCAGCCTGTATCTTCTCAGAAACTAATATTATCACTGACACTTACGGAAAGGATATTATATCGTCTGAGCAATTTTCAATTTCTCTGTGTCAGTAGTTTAACACGCTAAATTCAAAAGTTTTAATCGGTCTCCTGGAAGATCAAAATCCTACTTCAGGGTAAATTCTTTAGTTACTGAAGATGAAACTGAAATTCTACAATACCCGCTGAACTTTTGAACAGTTTAGACACGAGCGGCTTATCACCATATCTTCTAGAACTGACAGGAGGAGGATCTATGGCTATGTTTTCGAGGAACTTAACGAAGAACAAGGTTTACATAATGGCATAAGATTAATTCTTCACAAAATATGTGATAACTTCTTAGACCTACAAATTACAATTGAGGTTAATGTTGACTAAAGATTACTCATTCCTCGCTTTCATTTATCGTCATCTGACTCTACTTTTCCATTTTCTTCCAAAACAATTCAGTTTACAATTCAATTTGCATTCTGTATGACAATAAATAAGATCCCAGAGCTAGGCCTCGCCCTTAATATTGTAAGCATATATTGGCCTGAAACTCTTTTCAGTCATTGTCTGTTGTAACACTAACGTGTGTTAGATTTTTTGAGAATGTAAAAATTGAACTAAAACCAATAGATCGACACACTGCTAACGTTGTTTGGAAAAATGTTTTTAAGTTTAAAGAGTATTTTATATTTTTGTTCTATAATAATTACTGATTTATGATATTATTTACTCTTCTGTGTTTGTCCTTTATTTTACAACATTCTTCTTTTCTAATACTTCAATACCTCTCTTTTTATCTATCCAATTCCCTTATTTTAAAATGCTGCGGAGCAGCATGGGTACACTAGTTGTTATTATTATATTATCTTGTAGGTTTCAGGGGCGTAGGGGGGGGGGCAGAGGGGGCAGTTGCCCTCCATGACTTTTGGTGGGGGGCAAGGTACATATTTTGCCCCCCCCATGATTTTGTACCTGCATAAAAACAAAATACAAGTAGTTTGGTCTTTCATTTTCAAATATTTTTTTGACCATCATAATTGTATACCTAAATGAAAATAACAGTGGCTTGGGTTTTCACTTTCAAGCAATAACATATTTTGCCTATATTCAAGTGCCATGAATTTATATGTAAGATAAAAACAAAATTTGCTTAGCTCTCAGTTTTAATTCTATTTATATTCTAGTGGATTTTAAAATTACCAGTTTATTTATTTTTACAGTAGCGTCACTTTTTTAAATGTGGAGTGTTTTAGTATGGGTATTTAACAGTTTTCGCGCTAACTTTGCAGAATTAAAATGTTATTTTAGCGGTGAAAAATCAATAAAAGAAGCTAACGGGAAGATTTTAACTAGTAGTTAATTGGAATGTAGCTTGAAAGGTAATGACTTTTGTTAAATTTAATTTAGTATAGAAATCTTTACGATCGTTGGCGGCAGTTAGAGGTCATGGGGCTATTACCTCGCCACTTTTTTGAATTGACCTTTAATCTATATGATTTTATATGGAAATATGAAGTTTTTCCTTCTTGTCCCCCCACTTTTACCCCTTGACCCCACACTTTTATCCTCTAATCGCCGTCGCCAACACTGTCTACGTCATTCAATTAAATTCCCTTAAGAATACTAGAGCTGCCACAAGGACAAGGCTGCTATGATTTTCTCAATACATTGCGAGTCATGGGCGCCCGTAGGATTAATTCCAGAAGGCAAGATTTTTCAGGGGGGGGGCTACATTAAAGCAAGACTACATTAAAGTAGATAATTTTGTGCCAAAAACCATGAAATCTAAGGGAAATTGCATAAAATCAGAGATATGTCAAATTTCCTGTGGGCACCAATGTTGCCAAATGCCAATCAGTAATTTCATTCTCATTCTATCTTGAGGGTCATTACATTTAATACGTCTATGAAAGCTCTTTCAGCTGCAGTAGCGCATTTTTTTTATTTTATCTTAATCAGTGAGAAAGTTATCAACCAATATTATATCCTCATTGTGGCAAGAATATATTTTCTCTGGTTTAAATAAACTGTTTAGTCATTATTTTCGAGTTCTTCTGGAATCTGAACGACCTGTTGATCGATATGAGTTTGTAAAGGGAAAAGTAAACTACAATAATCTGCTACAAACCGTATTTAGATGTTTTCGACCCCATTTGATTTAGTTTCCACTGAAAATTTTACTTATCCGCCAAGAGGTTCCTTTTCGTTTTCCGCCTCACAATGTAGGTAATGCCACTATATAAGTTTTATGTATTGTTTATTTTCTCTGTATGTGTGTTTTGTAATGCATTATTAATACGTGTGTAAATATTTATGTTAGAACTTTATTTAAAAACATGTCATTTTGCCAACATTTTGTATATGATCTGTGACCAGACTAAGTTGAAAAACAGATGAAGCCTTTAGTCTCAAAGCAGGCGTGAAAGTAGTATATTTGGCGTAACCATCTTGGCTTGACTACAAAAGAGAGTAATGCTCAGTGTCACGAGGTTCTGTACCTAGTATAAATAATTTCTGAAACAAGTTAGAAAGCGAGAAAGCATTTCTGTCATCATCATCATCTCACAACTTTCCGGCTGGACAAAACAAACTTCTACAGACAGATCAACCTAATTCGTATTTGGAATTAAGTAGTAATTAGTGAATAATGACCGAAAACTACATCTCGCTTTTTGCTTGGCAACATTTCTTTGGGAATTTCACCACGATTGCTTCTCATGGTTCCAACGAGTGTTATGTTCTTTTTTAGCAGTTCTTGACCCAAATCATAACTGGTAAAGAAATTGTCAGTTGTAACATTCCTTCCAGAACCATGCAGGTAATCAATCATATCATGCACGACAAGTTTTCCCTGGTTCACTTCTCTTGTATCACGATCTTTTCAAGTACATATTTGAGCGTTCAAAAGATATTGGTTAGCACAATCCGCTGCTCCCCAAATTTTTATCCCATATTTTCGTGGCTTGCTTGAGATATACACTTTGAACCCACATTTTCCTCTAAAAGTGCACAAGTGTTCATCTACAGTCCTGGCCTATACGATGATTTGCAAGCTTGAGTAAACTTTTCGAATACTTCTTTTATAGCTTCTGATTTATTCTGAGAAAGCTCTTTCCTGGCATCTCGAGTGCTCTTGTCATCGAAACGGAGACATCGCAAAATGTTTTCAAATCTACTGCTTGACATTGTTGCCCTAAAATTAGACATACCATATTCTTGAGACCAGAACTCTCGTATAGGTTTTTCCCGGCCCTTTTTTACCCCACACATGATCAGCAATCCTAAGAAAACTAATAATTCTGTCACATCTAATTGAGTCCATCTTGACAAATAAGGATGTTTTGACTTCAGCTCCTCTGCTTTGCTATTTGTGTGTAAACAAATGAATTACAAGATATCTTCCGTCAGAAATGTTTTGAAACAGTCAGTTCTGTTATGTAAGTTTTGTTTCACTTGATTAGGTATACCAGAACTTACACGTACAATATTTCTTGCAGGATACTTGCCTAACTTTGGCGGACGCGTATCATATTTGTGCTGTCCATTTTTATTTGTCAGAAAATTCGAATCACTTTCGTCATCACTAGAACCTATAAGGCTAGTTTCTACGATTATTTCGTCCGGTACACCTATTTCAATATCTGTGTGGTCACTATTTGCATCACTTTCATCACTCTCAAAAATATTATCGTCATCAACATCACTGTCTTCTAAATCACGCAAAAATCTTCATGTTTGTAGCCCTGTGTTAGACGAATGTCGTCCATTTTGCTGAATATTCAGAACAAAGATATTTGTAACAACACCTTCCTCTTCGCTCAGAACAGAGTTGCCAAGTTGATTTTCTGGGGACACTATTTTCACACAGCTTTACTCAGCTCTTTTCACACCCCTTTACTATGTGTTCGGAAATAGGCAACAAGAGTTCCAAAGCACCACTTATAATTGGAAGAAATTCATAACAATTCCAACTGATTCTATCCCTAAATTAGAGCGATCTCAAACACAAATAGATACACATTTTAGAACAATGCAAAAGAATGTCGAATTGGTAGCCGAACATTTATACTAACTGGGAGATATCATACATCTTTGCTGCAGAGACATCTAGAGAATGATTACACAGTTAGTTCATATCAGTAGAGAATAGACAAAATATCTCATAGTACATATCTGGGGTCTTTTTCGACCCCAAACAGAAATTCATATAAAAATTAAGAAAAATATTATTATAACAAACTAGTTTTACCTTATAATATAAAGAAAGAATGAAGGATGACTTTCCTAACACAAATATCTTTGAATTTATGAACAAATTAGATATGATGGGATCAAAAAAGACCCCAGATAAGGGACAAGGGTTAAGATGGAATATCAAGTCACATCAAAAATGAAGTTTATTATAATTACAAAGTACGAATATTACTCTTAAGATATGTATATACGTTGCTTCGTGCACCAAAGAGTCTGTGTGACAATTAGATATAAGTATCTTGGACTATAATGCACAATAAATATCTAGTTTGGAATATACAACTATGTTATTATTATTATTATGCCACTTACGTAATGCATAGATATGTTTGAGTATTGATACTTATTTACATACAACGATATTGTATTATCATCATCATGTGTACATAGATAGATTCTCTTTTAAAATATGCAATAGTAAAGAATAGATATCACTTTACATTTCATACGTATAAACATATGTTACACTATTTTTTTAACAATAATGT
>JAGDQP010029442.1:0-23362 GCA_022664845.1 Lepisma saccharinum | reverse complement strand
CTGACGTGTAGTAAATACTTAACTGTAAAATGGCCCTGAATGTTTGTATCTAATGTTTCGCAGTATATGTTACGGTTTCCCGTGTTCGATGAAATCTTAGTTGTATTGCTGTTTAGAAATTATCGATCTGAAAATTCATATGAATCTCTCTCTCTCTATGCAAAAGTGTTTCGATAAAATAACAACTAAATTTCACTATTTCTGAAATATTTTATTTTCTTCAGTATAATGAATTCAAGTATGTAATTAAGTCTCTCTAGTGAACAAACCCAATGTGGAACTGTTAAATACAATTTGAAGAACTTTTTTTTTACCTGGAATGTATTACATAGCTACAATAGCTTTTCCAGTAACCTGTCCTTATAATCGTGAAATCGTATTGTTTCTCTGATGGTTAACAGACTGGAAAGTTGAGAAAAGGAACTTATGGGAACGAACTGTACTGTTACAAGATTTCTGATATTATACATCCTTCGGAAATAAATAACTGCGAATTCTACGACTTGCAGCTTTTATTACATAAAGTTAAACAATAGAGTTACCAAAGTTGTCATAGTAGCCAAAGTATAACAATATGCTCTGAAGTAGTTATTTTGTTACAATGATAGTTACGATATACTTTATAAAAAAAGGTATTAAAACTTATTCTAGGAACTTCAAAGTCATTGCACGTATTTTGATTCAGAACATTTTTTTTTATGTTTTGATCGCGGGCTTAATAATTTAATATTTATGTCATCTTTTCTCGTTCCTCGAACACTTAGGGCTAGTTTTTCATTGTCTGGTTAAAGTATAGGTTAGCTAGTAACTAACAGTTAAACTCTAAGTGGTGGTTTACCCGTTTTTCAATGTCTAGTTAATGCATAACCAACAGTTAAACTGAGCTAACTGATAGTTAAATTAACCCGTACTTCTACCTCCAGTTAACGCGCTAACTGGAGGTTTTAAAAAAGTTTGGCAATTGCCACCTGTGAAAGATGTTGCATATGATTTCAGATTCATCCTCTTCCGATGAAGATGATGATAGAATTGTATTAGAACACATAAAGAAAACATCACAGTTCTTCTACCCTACTTTTTAACATCTTTTTATTTTTTTTAAAAAATCAGATTCAGTTAGGTGCGGCACGAAAAATTTTGTTTTGTGCTGGCTGGGGCATGAAGTAAGTTTGTGTTTGCACTCCCTCAAAGCGTAAAAGTTACAAGAATGATGGAAGTGTGTGGTGTTGAAACGCGATGTTTACTTTTGGAGCTCCAAAAATGTAAAATTTACAGAAGAAATGTAATATTTTCAATTTGTGTGTAAGCATTGAAACGGAAAATATAACGAAGGTTGTAGTGATGCAAATGTGAAAAAGCAAAAACAGTGTCTGGGAGTTTATTTGATTTCGAGTTTAGAGTGCACATTGAGTGAATGTTAAAAGGCAGTGCATCGCGTATAATGGAAATATGTTGTAAGGTAACTTTAACTGCCTTTGCTACTCGACATGTGTCCATAATTTTTCTATGAAAATACGTGTTATTCATAACATGAAGTATGAATATTAAGTAGGTCTTTAGTATTCTTGCGCATGCCGCCATATTGCTGTGTGTTGATCAACACGAGTGCTTATTTAACAAAATAATATTAACACAGGATATTTCGAAACGCTTTTTGGATTTCTAGTTATAGCTAGATGTCATGTGTGAATTATTTACAAAGGAATGAGTGGTCCTGTGTTGTGTCATTATTATTTCGTTAAATACTCAATCCAGTTGGTCAACACACAAACATGGCGGCGTGTGAATACTAATAGCGACACTTCGATTTAAGAATGACACTACTTTTCTACGAAAAATCATGTACGTGTCGAGTGAGTGAATACGATTATTTCAGGTCAGGTTACAAAATTGTGTTCATTATACGCGATGCGCATGACGTTTGTCATATACTCCATGTGCTGATTCCCAACACGCAACCACATAAACAGTCCCAACTAATCTTTGCTCTCATTTCATTTTTTCCATGAGTCGAAGCTTCGTTAAATTTTGCAATTCAGCACTTCCACTCACGTTGGAAATCTTACATTTGTGCTGCAAATTTTACATCTTTTTGTGGGTCATTAAGTAAAGTTTACCCAGTAAATAATAAAGCTAATGGAAACAAGATGATTAAATATCCCTTTACCCCACTTCGTGAATTATTTACAAGGGAATGAATAGTGTAGAACGTACACATTGATCAGTAGCTGGCGGACGCAGGGGTTCCAAAAGTGAAGTTTATCCATATGATTATGAAGCAAACATAATATTCATAAAATGATAATGAAAAACAATAATAAAACTATTAAACATTACCCTACTTTTCACCTTACCATATCCCTGTTTCCTTGCGAGAGTACTAGTTGCGGGTAACAAAAAAAAAGTTTAAACATTCATATTCAATTTCATGAAGTACATGAACTTCGCTGACTACCTGTTGTGCGTTTTTTATAATTACTGTGAAGTATATAAATACAGAGATTCTGTTAGACCACCCAATGTGTAACCCCCGGAAATTCTTGAGTACAACCTTAATTTTTTTACAATTAAAAATAAATAGGAACAAAACTGCAAAACTCTGTTTACAAGCTCTAATTTTGGCCATACCCTCCCAAACTGAAAATCTTGATTACTTTGTTAGTTGCAACCGAGCGAATTAAAACGCATCCAAAAACCGAAGAAATTTGTTCTCTGCCTATGAACTCTTTCATGAAAAAATCATTAATTTCAATTACTGTATTTCTTGCTTGTCATTGCTTGAAATCGCACTCATGTTCCTCGAACTACCTGTTAAGTTCCGCTTTACTTTACTTTATGGGCCGCAAAAAAATGTAAAATTTACACGAGAAATGTAACATTCCTAACGTGCCTAGATGTGTTCAAATCCTAAATGCAAGTTTTGAAATGAAGGTGTAAAATGAGAGAAATAGGGAAAGGTGCTAGGGACTATTTAGTTTCTTCCGCGTTGGGGGTTAATACATGCATTTTTTAGAACCCCATGTACAGCGTGTATAATAAAAAGCATCGAACTGGACTTCAACTAACCCCTCTTGACTGGCCCGAGATACTGTTCAGGTTTTTTAGTGGCAAAATACGTGTAATTCATAACACGAAGTTTCGCCATAACTCCTCACGAGGCTATGCTTATTATATGTTGATGAACTTCATATTAATGAAATGATAATGGCATATAGCTTTTCGTAGCACTTTTTGGAAGCTGGGTTGCCGGTAGGTGTTTATAGAAGTATGTGTGGTAATTGTTTGCCAGGAAATAAACCATATAGAGCCTTACATATAGCACGGAAGCTGCGGCCATAACTTGGAGTTTATCTATTTTCCCAGAGGGTATAAGGATATGTGGGTCAGCGATCTAAAACCGTCACGCCTGCGTAAAAAATAGTGTTTGTAAATTTAATTTTGTATGTGCGATTTTTAGTAACTGAATTCGGTCCGTCACAATTATGAATGTGATGCTAATTAAAATTCAGATCCATGCCCCAGCCGGGATTCGAATCCGGGACCTTCGAGTCGCTTACGTAGCCCCCAACCCACACGGCTACCAGGTCGGCGTCACATATAGGTATTTTTTAGATAGTAACTCAACTCTTTATATATGTGTGTTTACTACCTTATTTCTTTATTCCACAAATCTCTTAATGCAATCAAACATTCATATTTCTTACTTCAGAAACTAGCGAATTTGATGCGTATTTTGTTTAAAACTTACTGTGCTATCCTCTATTCTACTGTTTTCATAATTCCTGAACAACTCCCTAGATGGCGAAATAGTAGAAATCCATTGCCAACCGTCGCACTGTTCCCACTAACCTAAAGTTAAGTAACCACCAGTTAAAAAGCAAATGAAAAACGGATATTAAAGTTAGAGTTCAGGTTAACTTTAACTAGCAGTTAGTTAACTGGAAAGATAACTGGACAATGAAAAACTAGCCCTTAGATTCCGTTCCTGAACTACAGTAGCCTAACACTCCCGGGGTCAAGTCGATGCCTTTCGGTAGAAATTTATGGGCTGGTTTTGATGGAGCTTAAACTAGGTTCCTTATTAGATATTTATTTTTATCTCCTAGTAAGTCATTGAAGTGGAACGCTCCTTATATAGTTGATTTTGTATTTCTGCTCCTTCTGAGATAATAGGTTCTCTAGGCGCGAAATCGATGTTTTCACTCACGATGTTATTAGGGGTCTAGTGTGCCAGGTAGGTTCCCCAAGCACACTTATATCGTTAATTAAATAGGATGGTAATGAATAAGTTAGTGGCGTGTTATCGAATGTTCTTTTCTATTTCTTCCGAAAGGTGGCGAATGTTCTCAGTAGTAAGATTTACTCTGTAGATTCTACTGTAGTTACCGGTACGCCATACTAAATTAAGGTATTTAAGCTATATTTTTTACATTTTATTTATTATACTAATTTACTAAACAGTCCCAGTTTTGTCTACATTCCATTTTCTTCGGATTCGACAGATGGGCTAAACTGTAGTTTGAGTGGTTCAACTCATGGAGTCACCTTAACGTTTATTTCTCGCTGCTTAAATTAATCACTTCTTCATGTGGGAATTAAGCACTTCTCTATTTATTTAATGCTTTTTACGTTTCTCTCTCTCTCTTTTTTCCATCTTGATGATGTCTACGAAAGTTAAAGTTTATATTGAAACGTTGAATTAATTACCAGATGTGTAATGTTTTTAAAGCGCTCAGCATTTTTTTTTCCTGCTGGCTTTTGGTATAGCAGTTACCCGAATGCTTCGATGTGTGTATAGACAGAGACAAATGTCCATGACTGGTGAAATTGTGATTAGCCTTCCATCTTTACGATGTGTTATGTCGTAGCTATCCAGTTCATGTGTCATTTCTTATTGTCTCCTTTTATGTGTTACCTGCCTGCGTAGTGAGGTGGTTGCTACCAGGTTAGGTCCCTCTGTGGAAGATTCAGTGCGTCTGCTGTTTTAAACTTTCTTTCCTTGGGGAAAACCTATTCTTTAGAGATTTTGAAGTGTGGTTTTGATAGGAGCAACAGTGTATCAGACTTTGTTTCTGAGTTGATCTTAGGATCTATGTTGCTGAGAATAGGTTTTACAGTGTTACGATCCCGTTTGGTCTGTTAACTGCAATTATTTGCTTTTTCCCTATCATGAGCTGCTGTTTGGCCTTCTTCAGACTCTTGTTTTCCTCGCTTGGCTGTTCTCTTATTATCTTAGTCAGTATTTTATTTCTGCTATCGATGTCTTCTTCATCCTCTAACTCTTCCAAGACGCTGAATCTGTTGCTTAGTTATATCTCGAATGTATTTTCTAAATATTTAATTTGATCACATTTGATTCAAATTTGAAAAAATATTGTACGTCAGTTCCTTAATCAGCAATACCAATTAAGTGATGACTGTCACAATATGATTAGGGTTTTAGAATTAGCTTCCTACCACTAAAAGATTATGCAACGTATGACATTTTTTGTTCATTTTTCCGATGTAAGCGCATCTGCTACTTAGCTGGTTGATATCAGACTATTTAACTGTATTGTTTAGTGCATGCGTTCTCAAACGTTTAGACCGAAATTCATACTTTCGCCGTTCCATCAAGTAATATTACTCGATTTTCTATGCTAATACTGTATTTAAATTGCATGATTTTATTGGCAGTAATGATTGTACCAACAATGAAACACATTCGTGAGCGTGTTGATTCATCAGGAGATCTCGGGATCGATTCTTGGTGCCGAGCACCCTGACTGAGGTTTTCCCTGGTTCCTCGATCACACTAGGCAAATCATGGGATAATACCTTGAATTATACAATGGCACAAGTAGACAATTTTTCTCTGTTTATGTATGAAATGCATCTGTACAATATTTTTAAAAAGTGAATCGAAAAGTCATTGTTTTAAGTTTCGGAGTAAACTTATTGAAAATGTGTGTACCAAGAATTAGTAATGGAAAGTTCATTGGAAAGGTTTCATTTATTTTGTTTGGTACTAAGACAATAATTCTGTGGTTGCATGTAAGAACTTAAGAGATAACATTAAAAGAATAGAAAAAAAAGAGTTACTCTCACAAAAATATTTCCACGTGCTCGGCTATCTCCTCTACAAAATAGTTGTCCACAATCAATATTTGTTTGTACAGAACATGGCGTTTCTGTATACAATCTCCTGGAAGGGTCAATAGTTGCTCTGATTGATTGAATTGTTATTAACGTCCTAAACGAGCTGAGGAGCTTATAAGATGGGACCTACAGTTTTTTGGTAAATTGGACTCCGATAAAATTCTGTTCAATAGACCCCGGCGGGAATTGAACCCGTGACCAAGTGCACGGAAAGGGAATGCACTAATCTCTCGGCCATCCCGAGGTCTAGTTGCTACGATCCTCAATCCTGTTTTCCTCGAAACTAAAGAAATGTAGCATATCAAGTTCTTGTATACACTCGCAGAATTACAGTAAGTTCTATTTTTATTCTGCGCTGCTGAAATTAAATTTATGACAGGCAGGCCTATAACATTTGTCTCTATATTGCATATGCTCCGTTACGAATGTATCAATGTTGAGAATCTTGAGCTGGACGTCAGATACTTTCTCGTTCAATCTATGAAAATGTGTTAGCGTTAGGTCATTTATAAGTTTACTGTTTTTTTTTTTGTTTGTTTTTTTACCAAGCTGTCATACCAGTATCCAAAGGTTCACGCACCAGTACGTGTAAGGTGCCATAGTTTGAGAATTCTTGGTTTAGTGCAATAGTGTATAAAACTGAGAAACTTAGGAGTGTTGGGATGAATTTAGATTTATGTGACGAGATACGAAGTCTTAATTAGGCTTAGGCTGTAATTATGTAACATTTTATAAATATTTAACCGGATTCGGATGTAACTGATAAATGAGACAGTATTGAGGTTGATGTAAGTGCTTGTTGTGAAACGTATAATTTAGTTTTGTCCTAATATTACAGAAAAGTTTTTTAAAAATGCATGTTAATTTTACAAATTTGCTAACGATCCAGTTTTATTTACAGCTTCCATGGGGGTTAGGTACGGGCTACATTAAATTACTTTGCCCATGAGTCATGGGTTCAATTCTTTCCCGGATCCATTCAACGAAGTTGTTTGGAGCCCACATGACCAAAAAAAAAAATTGTCCGGTTCTTAGAACAGTTCGTTCAAGACAATTTGTTCGATCGAAATTTGCAGTTCGAATCCAAATCCGATACCCGAACCTAGTACTAAAATTTGAATCCCCGTTTGAATATGAAATCCAATATTCAAAACTGAATCAGACCATCCGAGTTTTGGCATCCCTTTATAAATGAATTTCAGATCTGAAATATCAGGATTTGGCCATCTATCCGTTATCTTTCTTTGCGAAGAGAGATGCCACCGATCTTAATTTTAAGAAACTATTCCAGTGTCCGTTTGAAGGCCTACATGAACTCAGAAGATAACATATATCAGAATCAAACATACCGAAGCCATCCTCACATTCTTATTTCTTGGGACTGTTTGACGTAATTACTGACTGGTACTGAAAGTAGATTGTGAACTCATGAGAAATATGTCACGTTTCCTGGCTAGGAATCGTATCGATCCAGTAGGGGAAGGAGAGGCACGTTGCAACAGCGCTTTTTCTCTTTCAGGGTTGGCTCGACTGTTTTGCATTGTGGCGTGTTTGAACACGAAACCAAAGAGGTCTCTCGTGGTCAGTTCAGTAGAGGAGTTCGCAAGTTTCTGTAAGCGTAGCGGGCGAAAGTTCGTTTTCTGTGGAGGTAAATATTTTATTTAAACTTTCATCTTTCTTTACTCCGCCTTACACATATTTAACAACAGCAAGTATAATGTGGTATCCAAATAGTATCACAGTTGACGAGTAATTAGATTATATTTCTGTCCCAGTGTTTCCTGCTATTTCGTGGTGAGGATAGCTTTTATATACAAACATGTCGATGGGGTAAGTTGCAACACCTGTTGCAACATGCCCCATGGCTTACTCGAATCATATATTTTTATTGCAAGACTTTCTTTTTCAGATTAACAATTGTTATATACAGAACTAATTGTTGTGCATTATAAAACAAAGTTTATTATTATTATTTAAGGCTACAAGTGGGCCTAAATTTAAACTAGTAAACCAAGGTTTCTAATAGATACTTGCACATCAATGAAAAGTAGAAAATTATCTATACATATATGAATTTTGTTGATAGCGTTATGCAGGGCCACCCACAGAGGATGTAGGTCTATGGCGCAAATTTTGCCATTCGGAAAAATGTTCGGGCAGGAATAAAAAATTGAGTGGATTCAGGTTTATTCCCAACCAGTGTTTCTTTCAGAAAAAATGTGACGGGGGGCACTCTTAGTATTCGGAGGGGCACATATTAACCGATTAACATATAACATAGTAACATATATTAACGTATTAACCATATCTCCTCCGGGGGCACTCTCAGAGCTCCAGGGGGGCAGTTGCCCCCTCAAAACATGTCTGAAGGAAACACTGTTCCCAACTAGCGATTTTGATTTTACAGTAAGAGTAGTATTAACACATAATTTTGAGAATCTAATTTACAAACAATTCTCAGGGTTGGACCCCAGCACCCACCTGTTGGACACACTAACAAATTAAACTCTTTGGTAAAGTTGTAGACCTATGGCAGGAAAGGATGATTGGTTTGAAGGGATTTGCGCCATTATCATTGAGGAACTAAATGATTTGCGCAATTTCTTTTTTATAATTCAAAATATGCTACATTTCATAACTTCTCATATTTGAGTATAAATTTTCGATCCATATACAGGTAGTGGACTTTTGCCACTATTTTAAATTGTGTCTTCAAATTGTCCAATTCAATGTTAGTGAATGATTTTTTTTTTTCATTTTAGGTAAATATGAGGACCTACAAAAGAAAGACCGAGAAAGGGACCACGCCTCCCGAGGTCATGGAAAGGGCAGCAAACTTTCTTGCAGAACATAAAGGAGAAAAAGCTGTCAGTTTAAGACGAGTGGCTGCAGATTTCAACATCCACTACTCAACATTGTCGAGATATGTGAAAAAGAAGACAGAAGTAAGAAACAATGGTGAGAACCAAGAGGTAAGTTGCGGTTATGCCAAACCATGGCAGGTATTTTCTCCTCAACAAGAAGAAACATTCAAAAATTACTTGAAACGCTCTGCTGATATCATGTTTGGATTAACTCTCTAGAAGTGCGTAAATTAGCTCATTTATGTGCAGTAAAGTTTGGAGTAAAGACCCCTGCTTCGTGGAGTGAAAACGGAATGGCTGGAATTGAATGGTTTAGGGGATTCCTAAAAAGGAATACAGATCTTTCAGTGCGTCACCCAGAGTCAACTTCCCTTGCTAAGATGACCAGCTTCAATAAGGAAAATGTGAATATGTTTTATAACAAAGTATCTGAAGTTTTATCGCGACATCATTATTCTGCGTCAACAATTTGGAACTTGGATGAAACGGGTGTTACAACAGTTATGAAACCAAATAAAGTGGTTGCTGGTAAAGGGACAAAACAAGTTGGTATAGTGAGTAGTGCTGAAAGAGGTGAACTGATTACAGTTGCAGCTGCGGTAAGTGCTCAAGGAACATTCATTCCTCCAATGCTGTTGTTTCCACGTAAAAACTTTCGAGAACATTTTATTCGAGATGGTCCGATTGGCTGCATTGGAGCAGCAACAGGGGCCGGTTGGATGACCGAACAATCCTTTATTGAGTTTATTCGTCACTTCATTTCTCATGTAAAGCCTACCGAACAGAGTCCTGTTCTATTGTTTCTAGATAACCACTCTTCTCATCTGAGCTGTGAAGTCCTTGATTTATGTAAAGACAGTTATATTACTCTTTTATCCTTTCCTCCACACTGTTCCCATAGGTTACAGCCATGGACGTCGGTGTCTTTGGTCCATTCAAGAAGATGTGCTCCAGAGCAATCGACGATTGGCTCAAGACAAATCCCGGCAAGACGCTAACAATTTACCACTTACCACACATAATTAATGCAGCTTTTTTGAGTGCATTTAACCCTACCAATATAACATCTGGATTCGCTCGAACAGGCATATTTCCATTCAATCGCGATAAGTTCCAGGAAGAAGACTTCGCTTCATCCTTTATTTCAGATCGGCCTAATCCAGTTCAGCAAAAGGATGTTGCAGTTTATGGTAATTCTAACTGCAATCCGCAGTCTGACAACAACGATGGTGTATTGCCTACAGTGCCAACTAGTAGTTTCCCTTCATCTCCTCAAGTAGAACTTCAGACTGCAGGTCAAAGTGAGCTTCAAGAATCGCCTGAAAATGAGTGCAACAACATACTTCAGAATCCATCAGATAAGCAAACACCAGGGCCAAGTGGGCTTCAGAACTTACCAGCTACAGACTTCTCGCCTGAACATGTACGGCCTGAACATGTTCTCGCCCTATCCAAAAGCTGGACCTCGAAAAGTGACAACTCGAAAAAGGAAGAGGTGTGCTATTCTCACAGACACTCCAGAGAAAAGTGCTTTGGAACTGGAAAAGAAGCGTGTGAAGAAAACAAACGGAAAGAAGAAATCAGTAGGTAAAAAAAATCTATTCTCACGTCCCTCCACAGAAGAATGCTCCTGTTTGGTTTGTGACGAACCCTACGACGAAGAGGATGATGAAGAATGGGTTCAGTGTGTAAGTTGTAAGAAGTGGTCTCACTGGTCGTGTGCAGGTAGAAATCCCTACTACATCTGTATTGATTGCAAAGACCTAAAGTATCACAGTGAAAGTACATGAATCCATGTTGCAACTTACCCCAGATGTTGTTGCAACTTACCCCATGGGTGGGGCAAGTATCAACAGTTACACTTAGTTTAAAAAATTAATGCTAGCACATATACTATTAAATTGTTTGCAGTTATATTTTTTATATATATAGCCAAGGCATTTGCCTTTCATTACACTTAATCTTGTTTCTGTATATGTAATAGTTTCTGAATAAAAAAATTCAAACTGAAAAGTGTTGCAACTAGCCCCACCTTCCCCTACTTATTGAGCTAACTTTCGCTTGTAACAAGCACGTGTCGAGAATTTGATTTTGGGAGGGGTCCAAGGTGTGTTTGGGTATATATTAAATATGTATAATTACGCCTGAAGTTATACTGTTTTCCCATAAAACTCTGAGTTTTGGGGGATCCGGACTCACCCCCTATATACATACCTGCCTCGTAACAATAATAATAATAACACGCTAAGTAATGGTTTTACTATACACAAAACCAGAGCGCCACCGTATAAATTCAAATTACCTTATAATGTATTGTCATAGATGTAAAGTCATAGAATTTCGCACCAGTGTCCATGACTAATCGAACGGTTTATGGCTTAACTCTGTTGAACTCGTGGCTACTGAGATCTAGTAGGGGCACAAATGGAAAATACTAAGCTTTTGAAAAGGATCTGTCAGTTTTAGAGCCACATTCAGTTTTCCTCGCCGTTTCAGATATGGTTTACCTCTGTAGTGCTTCTAGTTACTGAGATCTAGGTGAGAAGAAACCTACAAATCGAGAATGAAAAATCCAAAAGTTAATTAAAAAAGGAAAATGACCACGACCGTTTTTTAGTATATAGAATATTCAAGCATGCTCAGCGCATTCCTCACATCTATTATGTTTATGTTCGTTTGTTGTGACCATGGCTCTTAAATATGCCATATAAATGAATATATAAATAATAATATATATGATTATTATATAAATGATTGATATATGCATTTGCATATGCAAAATGCATAAATATCCGAGCCCCAGTGATCATAATACCAAAGAAAACGAGAAAACAAATTTCTAAACAATCTGAAGCTTCTTCCGGGTAAGATAATACAATACTTTCCAGAGCCAGATTCTCTTGCGTTAACCCAAAAATTAAATGGAAGATAATTCGGTATATGCAAGTGTCGAAAAGTGTAACTTACTACTGGCAAACCACGTTATTCTCCGCATTTAAAACCATTTCTCTGCCATAGAACAAAATCCCCCCAGCTCACCCTCTCGCTCTAGTGTGTTAGATGCTTTCTTCCTGTTTCCTTCTCTACACAATTTCTCGAAGAATTCTTACAATCTGATACAAAGCAATGTGACCTGAACGAAACCCTTACTGGGAGGTAACCAGCAGACCATCTTACTCACGGCAATAAATCTTTACGTAGAAGGTAGAGAGGAAGTGGTTAGCAAACTACTTTTTTCCTTACATATAACATAGTTGCCAATACAGCAAGCAGAAACCTAACATCCGCATTTTGGTTTCAGGGCGCAGTGGCGACATCTGAAAAGCTTTACATCAACTATGTGAACTAGGGGTTGATAAGCCTTTAGAAGGCGTAGCCGGGTCGAAGCATACAAAAATTTCTCTAGGAGGTATTTACTCAATGATGCTGCCCAGAATAGAATCCAATGGCGAACGTTTGTTACTACAGCGATGAGCTTGCGAGTTCCATAAGCCACAGAGTTAGTTAGTTAAATAAAATATTCAAATTTTTAGAAATCACGACTGCCTGATGAAATGTTGACTGCTCCTCTCTTATCTATACTCTTCCAATTTCAAATATTGTCAGTTCCAATATAAATAAGAGAAAGCGCACCCACAACTGCGATGCCAAACATTTCATCTGTGACTAAAGTTTAAAAAAAAAAACGAAGTGTCATATTATCTTGGCTAAGGGAATCGTTTGAGATCTCTTTTTTATCTTTGGTGACAAAAGAAGCTTTTTTAATTATTGTCTGTTTGTATGTGTGTTTGTGCTTGTTTGTACGGCACGCGTTCGAGTACTAAAGTATGGCAGCATTGCCTCGTGCTATTTCATCGCGAGGACTTTTTGAAGCAGGGCCCTTTTGACTCGGACCCTTTTGTCGCGGGGCCCTTTTGACATGGAATCCTACAGCCAATTGGTGATTCACAAGGGTGTACTGTTCTTTACCGACAATCCCAGGCCTCATAGGGCGCGGGTTGTCAGGGATACCCTCCAGGGACTTGGCTGAGAAACATTGTGCCATCCACCGTACTCTCTGAACTATACGGCAACAGAACTTTTGCATTCCCTGGACGAACGACCATGTTGGTGAGAAATCTTTCGCCAATGAGGAAGACTTGTGACGGGCATTCACGGCCTACTTTGCGTCCAAGTTTAACCACCAGGGCATTGCAAGAACGTTGGCGAAAGATACTGGATACGGATGGGGTTTACCTTGAAGACTAACAGTAAATGACATTTTCTGTATACCTATCTGTTTCGTACTATCAAAAACGATAAGAACTTTTTAGATCGCCTTGCATTATGTAAAATAGTATCTGCAAAATCTTGATTTTTACTTACACATTCTTGTGAAAGTAATCAAATCCTTAATTTGTAACATTAAGAGATGTTAAGTTACTAAATTTACAATTTCACCCACTCTCCCATTGTCATTATCAAAGGTTCGGTAAAAATCCCGCAGCGGTTTCAACACTGCAAGTGTCTTCAGACTTATGCCTTACTCTATACAAATAGGCACAGATCAACATTTCAGAAAATTCATATTCATAATTGTTAAAAAGCTGTCATTATCGCGCTTTATAGGATAAAACCGAGTGGAAAAATATTTTTATTGTGATACAACAATTGTAGTTCGAATGAGAGAAAAACGAACACTATATTTCTATCTAGGTTGGAAAACCGGATGGAAGAAATACAATTGGGAAGACCGAGACGATGTTGGGAGGGCAATATTAGAGGGGATCTTCGAGAAGTGGGTGTTTCTTATTAAAACTGGCTTGATTTTGAACAGGATAGAATCTCATGGCGAACGTTTGTTACTGTGGCGATGAACTTGCGAGTTCCGTAAGCTATAGAGTTAGTAAATAAGATACTACCATTGTTGTCGTTCCAGTACATGTATCCTCAGGATCGACTGAAAACACGCAAATGTTACAATTCGATCCCAAGCAGCACAGAAACGTGAAAATGACGTCATGTTTAGCTCGAAAATTGATGCGAAAGACGTCGAAATGGTGAATAAATGTCACAAACCAAACAAATTATGTAAAACTCCTCTACTGACAGCTTGTTCCTGTAGCTCTTTGTTTCAAATAAACATATAATTGAACCAATCTATCCCAAAACAATTGTTTGTTCCGGGTGCTTTTGCATTTTAACCGCATTTTAGAAAGCAACGGCATACACATAAAATAGGTGAATTCAACAAATTCACTGTTTTACTCCAACCACATTGGCTAAGATCACGCAGTCGCTTTCGAAAACGAGATATAATCATAGCATTTCGCCGAAAACTAGAGGATAAGACATGACAGAATTACGTCAACTAATTGATCAAAATGTCACGTAATAGCGACGTAATTTCATTACAAAGACATGATATTGATTACTTCGAGCAAAATATAAAGTCATTTTCACGTGATTGTGCTGCTTTGGAACTCTTCGACTGGGTAAAAACCTCGATATTGTTAGCTTTTTATCAGTACCTCAGCGATAATAGTTATAGCTGCGCCTTACTTGCATACATACAGTACTTTCAATATATATCTAGGCTCAATTTCATGTTAATAAATCTCTGCTACTGTAGCTACATAAGTGTTGAAATCCAATCATAACTTATTTTACAATCATAGATGTTTCGTATGTCTAACCCATTGCTCTGTTATAATGACTCGTTCTGATACCGGTTATCTAACATGTGAGATATGCAAAGAGAGCGCCTACATTGACAATGTTTGGTTGTAATGCCATTTAAGGTATACATTACCCACGCAATCAAAGATATTCATTTGATTTTATAATTTTTCCAACTTTATTTTAGTTTGTTTATTTGAGGATATCTTAGATTTGTTAAGGTTTCGTTAGGTTACGTTCAGTTACATTTGGGTCCGGACAAAATATCGAACTGAATGAACACAAAACAAAGTTTTGGGAAACACCATTATCAACGTTCTTGACTTGCGAAATGACGTAATCTAAGCAAACTGTGATTTTGAAAGACGAAAGATTTTCAAAAGCTTGGCAGTTGATATTCCTTCACGGATGGATTTTAGAAACTTACTTTTCTATCTCCTAATGACCTATGCTAACCTAACCTACTATTAGGCTTAATTAAAAAGGTAAATAATTTGCCTTTAGCTAAGGCTAAAACGACTCAAATGAAACACCAGTCACGTAATGTTACCGATTCAGTGGAGAGTCTAAATGCCTGCCATCGTTACATTATCATTCAAAATCACTCACATTTCAATGCTCTATATACTATAAAGCTACTGAACATAATTCACAAACGTCTTAGTCGTCGCTATTTCTTTTTCCTGTGTTTATTTACATTGAATTGATTTATACAATTACAATAAACAAATGACATGGAGCTTTTGATATTCGCATTAACTGAATTGGTGTATAAATCTTTTCATATGTTCTTTGTTATGGATAGCACAGCACAATTAATATATCGTTCTCCTCTACAATCATGTATGCTCCTGTGACCATCCGCCATGACCTGTGAGTTCTTTACGTTTATTTCAAGTTGCAGTTTGAGAATTTCTAGTTGTGTTTTCTTATTAGTAGCTTCAAATGCTCCACTTCGAGCTTTAGTCCCCTGTCTTTTTCCTGCTGAGCATAAGCCCTTTCAGTCGTAAATATCTTCCTTCCTGTAATGAGAGATTATTAATCAAAAACCAATAATGAAATAAAATTTAAAACATATTCAGAGCTAATAAATGAATAACGTTTAATTCGTTTAGTTTAACATTCAACAATTACGTAGTACATTATTAAACTACTGGTTTATTTTACTAATTACACAAATATAACTTAAATAAGGTTGTTTTGATACCGCAGTTAGAGGCGTTAAATTTTAGCCTTTTGAGTTTAAAAACACTTATCTGCGAGTGGTTTGAGGGTCAACTCAAGAAAAAGTTTTTATTCAAGCCATAAAAATAGCTTTTTTCCCCAGGGGGTTTCCTCAGTCATACCAGACAAATGCCAGGATGATACAGTACTTTCGAACTAGCCCCTGGGGGACTATATCTTGAAATATTCTCTCCCCACCTGATACATGCATGAGGCAGAGTTGCCAAAAAGCCATAGGGGGCGTTCGCAATCAATTCCTACCTCCTAACTCCTACTCCCTTCGGGTAGGAAATATTAAAGGTACCTTCGTTTCTTGCTCCGAAGGAAATGGTTTTGTACGTCCTTCGACAGGCGCGATATCTGTTGCTAAATGTGAGAAGATATCTGAACTTCCGTTATTATATCCATACGTATGTCGATTGGTACTGTAAACATATAGAAAAAATCGCAAAACACATTTATTCCCCCATAGTAAGAATTACAGGACGCACAACAATAAATGAGTGATTCCAAAAATACATTTGGTTGGAATGTTCCGTGCTATGTCCGCCAGAACGTTTTGAACGAATGTGAAACCCAAATTGGTGAGTGTGTATTTAGGTTTTCACGATTTGCTCTATTTAACGTAAAATATCTAATGCTTTTGTAAAATTGGAAAGGTGGCGTCTCCCTATCGAGGTTCTAGCGGAATTACTAGCTGCAACATTCCTTCACATGTAAAGAGCAATGCATCCCTGTGTGTTGCGTTTAAAACAAACTGATATGTAATGCTAAAGTGGCTTTATATTTCGTGTGTACTATGTACAAAGGCCCAAATGACCTTTCATCGTTTTTGAATTACCGAGAAAGAAAATCAAATAACAATGGTGCGTTGTGTGTTATAAGCTGTGTACAAGGGTATATTTATATTTTGCATTTATCTTCCGAAGCTTGAAATATTATGCTAGCATTAATGCCACAGAAAAATAAGAGCTTCCTTGGATAAACTTTACTTTATGGCCCGCATCTTCAGCTAGGTATTGAAGAATATGTACGCTTTACATCTCTTATTACTTTATCACTAATTGTCGCAGACAATTTTATAAATATCTAGTGACAACCAGCAATCCACAAAGTATTACGAAAAACTATGTCACTATTTCGTTAAATACGCACTTGAGTTGATCAACACCCAATAAACATGGAAGCATGCGGAGGAATACTTATGGCGACATTACGTGTCAGGGTTCGATTTGCTATAAATTACGAAGGGGTGATCCTAAAGCTAGTGGTTGCTGGTAAGTTTCAAAATATTACTGAATGGGTAGAAATACAAAGATTTTATCCCTGGTTGGGATGATATTCGGAATCAACAACCGGTGATAAAATACTCACGCACCAGGGAAGATCCCTGACATCCCTTCGGCAAATCGAACACTGCTTTGTGTTATGAATGAACTTCCACAAGAAAACACTGACAGTATCTCGAGAGAGCGAAGGGGGATAGTTAAAGTCAGGTTAGATATGTTCCTATAGACGTGATGTTCATGGCGTTTTAAAGACATTGCATGGGCTTGCCCCAATGCGCAAGATGCTAAATAATGCCTGTTTTTTCTCTCTCCCTTTCAATTTTATTTCACCCTTCAATGACTCGAAACATTATGTTCAGATGTGACAAAGATATGGGGCTCCCCCGTATCGAGAAGGGTGTAAGGCATAGTGCTGTTACAGCCCATACAATTCATTTTATCTTATCGAAACATTGTATACTTACTGTACTCAACATTGTGCTATTGTTTGTCCTAATGTTCAAATACGCTGTATAGTAAAATAGTCAAGAGTTTGCGAGATGTAGATCACTGCATTCTAACTTTTCGTTTTCTACACACCAACATATCAGGCGCTTAGGGACTTGAGGAAGTATCCGAGGGTGAACAACCTGAGTATTCCTTCAAACTCACTTTAAGATAATAATGCAAAAATCTGCAATGCAATGATGCAAATGCTATATTCAAGGTGACTAGTTATTACCAGGTGAACGTGAAGTGATAATATAATAGATATGCTACAGTGAATTATAGAAACATGGAATTTGTCAGATCCCCCAATGGTGATGTAACTCCCAAACTGTCAAGTACACGGCCCTAACTTAATTTTTACTGGAAGTGTGTGTCATAATGTAGATTAAAACTCTCTATAAAATATGGAACAATTAAACTTGCTTCTCTCCAATTTTTGCTTTACTTCCCCCAACTAAAAATACTGACTGAATCCCTGGATAGTAATGTTTCATCACTTCTGATTTAGAGGTGTGAAATCTATAAGCTGCACTAAAATTAAATCGAATTTAATTTAGTACGGTGAAATGCAAATGTTATAAAAAAAACTAGTTGGATTTATTTTACAATTTCGCTGCTAGGTAAAAAAAATATGTATACAATTGATTTTATTTCATTAAAGTACTGTCCAATATTTACTATGTTAAATGTACTTCGGATTGTAACATTTTTATCTAGGGTTATTTTGGTGAAACAGGCGGTAACATACCTTCCGTCTCGCTGGGTCTTCTGGGTAATTAAATGGCCGAACTTCCGGAAAGGCATCTTCAATGGTACCTTCATGAAAGGTGCTATAAAAGGACCTTTGCGACTCTTCCTTTAGGTTTCGAACGACCTACAATATGGCGGCGACGAAGGAAAAGGTGCTTTTGAAGGGAAAGGTAGTGATTCCGAACGCACTCATAGATAAATTCGATGTGTAAAGATGTGTTTTGTTTAAAAAAAAATTGTCTTTGAAGATAATAATAGTTTACATCAACTTTAGAACTTCTAAATTTCGTATCTTCCTGGTATTCAGCTGTTATAATAACTTATTTATGATTTACTTGTTAAAATGCAATAAGTTGATCACTTATAATTTATTAATTAGGAACGTTCAGGACTACAGTAAAACAAATGTAAAATCGTATTTTTAAAAATGAAATTCGGGACTTTTCAATATTTTTTCGGGACACAACCTTAACGTTCAGGACTCCCGAAAATTAGAAACGTTAAAGTAATTATCAGGCTTCTGGTTTAAATAAGCTCCGATTCACTTATCTAAGTAACGGTGATTTGGTTCTTTAAAATATCTCAGGCTGGACCTTACCGTTCAAAATAATGGAGGTTGGGTTTGGTTAGAGTTTGTTAAATCAGCTAAACTCAAATTATTATCAAAAGAACATCCAAACTAACTAAAATTATGTAAAGAACTTAGTTTGATTTTAGTTGGTCTAACAAAATCTAAACAAACCCAACCTTCGCTCTTTCAAACGAACTGGGGAATATATAAAGTGCAACCGTTTGGGGATAATAGCTCAATATTATCGGAATCGGATACAAAATCAGTGTTTAAAGTCGCCACGGCGTAAGAACCGATGTGTAATCACGAACAAGTAGCACCAATGCATTCCTACCATAACTGCTGGCAGGGTAACACAATAGAAAGCATCCCCGTTGTTGCCCTGCTAGTATATAAAGCGTCTCTTCTAGGCGGAACCACACAGGTTCTTAGACCGTGAGTTGTATGAGTCATACATCATGTGGTATAGTACCTGTAGACAGTCCTTTCATGATATGACATAGATTCCATTCACAGCTACTTGGAGCAATGAGTAAGAACTAGAAGCCGTGTCCGCGTTAATCTGTTTTTGCTGCACATTAAGTAATATCACTGATTGTAAAAAAAAGTTGTATCACCGGGTCAGTAACACAGAGGCGTCGCTACAAATGTATAATTTACAGTAGCAAGTCCATTTTAGGGCAAGGGTATATTTAACTGTTCTACATCACTGATTGTAAAAAAGTAGAATCACCGGGTACGTAACATAGAGGCGTCGCTTCGAATACATAATTTACAGTAGCAAGTCCATTTTAGGGCAAGAGTATATTTAACTGGTCTACCCTATACTATTGTTTTACGTCCTTAAATAACCAGAAAGTTTGAATATTATGAAGAAAAATACCACAACTTTATTATAATTCAATCAGTTATGCACAGGATGGACCTGTTACCTAAACTTTTGCTTCCAGTAGGGACGATACAGAATACCTTGAGTGACTTTCTACATAAATTTCCATAGCGAAGCTAAACAGATATGTACACCAATTACCTTAATGCTCTTTTTAGAATCTGACCACATCGTATCCCAAAGATATTGCGAGTTTCTTCCAATTTTTATTATACCCATAGCTGGATTTGCTACTACTTTTTTGCATTGTACTTGCCGTTAATGACTACGAAAAAGCCCTAAATAGAACAATTTTATTTTTATTATTTCATTTTTGTAATAAAAAACTCTTTGCTTCCTCGAACACATTTGGATATAGAGAATATCACACAATTTCGAATATGTTACAACTGACTAATCACTAATGGCCGGTTGCAGTTATCTGAGTTGTAAGTCTGTAAAATGCGGAACTTATAATACAAGTTGGACTGAGGAGATTATGAAACAGGAATTACAAGTACTTGTAATCAGTAAAGTCTGGGTTTGTAAACTTGTAAATTCATTAATTTGTTTTACTAGTCGGACCGTAATGATTATGAAACACAAATTACAAGTACTACTAACACAAGTACCAGTAGATTGAAACCTGTAGCTTGTAGACTTGTATCTTTTATGAAATAGGGCCCTGGAAGCGACCGACACTTCAAAATTTTAGTCACATTTCCTACCGGGGGGAGGGGGGGAGACTTTGTGCCCACCACGAAAAGAAAGAAATGTATGACAGACAGCAACGTTAAAATTACATTGCCGTAAAATATCATATATGCTTTAGCTAAACATGCTGAACAATATTTATTTTCAGATTTTTAAACTAACGATTAGTAGGACTACAATAATTATAATTATTAAAAATAAGATACGGTGGTCACAAATTACCCCCCCACACCTCGTTGATATTTCAAGTGTTAAAGGTATCAAAAAATCTAACATAAAAAAATCGTATACAGGATACTTAATTACGAAAATAATTAACTAAACAAGTTCGATTACAAGTGCCGTGTTTTAGTTTTATTAATAGGTCTAAAAAGAGGCGTAATGAGTACAGTATTTAAACGAGCAACAGAAATATAGTACTTACCGGTACATCATGATATTTCTTGTGTCTTCCTTCAGAGTTATTTACCGCACTTTTATCTTCTTTATCTTCTGTTGTTTTATTTCCGTGTGTAAAATTAAATCAGTCATGAAATCACTTGTTCTGGTCACCATCTTCTAGAACACTAGTACTCCTTTAATTAAACAAAAATACATTTCCACATTCATTTTTCGTAATGTGATTAACCGTACACTATTGTAGGTATTTTCACGGAGGGAAACAAATACTGTACAAACCAATACAATTTCCTGTCGAAATGAACACCAGCCATGTTTCTCGGAAACTTTCATTCTTCCCTTCCGCAAAGATCAATGTCAAGCTATTGGAAACAAAAGATCATGACTTATAGCGCTGCTCTGCGGTAATAGTTCAAACTAAGTTTCGCGCGCAGCCTTGCAAAATACCATTGGAGCAAGCTTGCGGACCCTCTAAAATTCAAAGCTTGGCTGAGCGACCCTTCTCTTCAGGCATGCCTTAAGCTGAATTCACACAGGGCAAAGACGATGGCAATATTCCCTCCCCCTCTGAGAATGACATTCGATCTCTCTTGCCACGAGTGTTCACATGTAACAACAAAATCCAAGCATATCTTGCCAATGGGTAATTAACAGGGTCCTGCAGTGGTCAAGACATTACCCCATCTGGCTGAGTCTCGGAACTACTTCAGAATTCTTTTCACATCACGTTTGTTCTGAGGAAGACTAGACCTTTTTCTTATGTTTAGAGATCAGAGAGGCAAACTATGGCATCTTGGGGATGACTTCCGAGTACTGAAGATAGCGGTCAAGGCCTTAGTTCACGTAACACTCCTGCCCAGTGGCGCAACCACGGGGAGGCAGGGGGGCATTGCCCCCCAACTCTGGTCAGGCATCAGTTTTGCGGGGGGCAAGAGGCTACATGTTACTTCTGAGCCTCAACATTTAACGCTAAAACAGCTTTAAATTTTCGTTATACATCTTTTCATTCATTGTAAACAATTGTTTTAGTAATTATATATAGTTGAGAGCGTTTGAAAAAAATAATATTTCTTTTCAACCAATGTTTATTTCCGTCTCATTCTTTTCATAAGTCAAGGGTGCGGATTTCTTGATTCCTCATAGCATTGTTAATTGAGCTATTAAAATTTGAAAGAAAGAAAGATGAACAAAGAACAGATTTGCAGACCGAAACGATGGAAACAAGTAAGTACTAACTAGCTCAAGTTGTATAGCTACAAATCAAATGTGTACACTGCAAAAAATAGCTGTGTTAATTCAACACAATGCGGTGTCCCAGCGTGACTACCACTTTTGTGTGTTAAATCAACACAACACACGGTGTTGATTTCTGGACTGTGAAAAAAGATAGTTATGGCTGCAGTAAGATTTGAACATGGATTGCTCATTTAGAAGCCGAGTGTTTTACCGACTTGGCTAAACCGTTAGACAGAAAATGCACTAGATGCAAGCGATATTTAGTTAACAATATTTTAATTAAACGACTACACTATAGATTTAAAGTGTATGGGATCAAATATATGTTGCTGAACTCCCGAAACAAAATAAGTTACTTGCACAACTTATCCCATGGTTTAATCACTTACTATTTGCCAATTGAGAACCAGAATTCCCATTCATTGAGAATATTCTATTTCTATGAAAGCAAGCAAGATGGCGACAGAAAAAACACTTGAACAGCATTACTGCTTTCTTATCGTAACAACATGTCAAATGCTGCGCTTGCTTTCATATAAATGGAACATATTCCCAATAAACGGGGATTGTGATCCCTAATTATCCAATGGGAATGTGATTAAATCATGGCATATGTCGTAAGAGTAACTTTGTTTGTGTTTGGGGTTCAGCGACATTTTTTTTATCCTCTATATTGTTTCAATCTAGTGCTCCTTACGTCTGGCGATTTAGCCAAGTTGGTAAAACGCTCGATTTCTAATTGAGTAACGCATGTTCAAATCTCACTACAGCCATAACATTTTTTTCTCCGAGTACCGAAATCAACACTATGTGTTGTGTTGATTTAACACAGAAAAGTGGTAGTCACACTGGGACACCGCATTGTGTTGAATTAACACAGCTATTTTTTACTGTGTATCCAGTCCAGTGTATCAAATGTGTATCTATGGACGCCCGCAATGGGAAAGAGGGAGGGGGACATTCATTGCCTTGCCCCACCTGGATTTTTGAAATTTTAAAATTGTATAGGCTGTTACTAGGGACGGCGCGGGGGAGGAGGAACGTGCCCCCTAAATTTTCCCTCGGTCTCCTTCTTGTGTCAGAAATTGTATATGAGATGTAATATTTTGTATTATTATTACACAGTTTGTACACTGTAAAAAATAGTTGTGTTAATTCAACA
>JAGDQP010029440.1:0-23365 GCA_022664845.1 Lepisma saccharinum | reverse complement strand
AAAAAGTATTTCTCCTGAAAAGAACAGTATTTTGTGTAAGCCAGCCATTTCAAGAGAACTCTATAAAATATACAGAGAAACGCATTGAAACACAAATCTCAACTTTCAATGGTTTGTTATCAATATGGAAAATTACACAGAAGCAAGTGTCCCCTTGGCAAGAGGTGAGTTCCTGAACGAAGACAATTCAATTACCCTACATAATTCGTACTTGGCTCTACTTTGAGATGTGTTAACATCCTGTCTATAGGAACTAGTTCTCTCCAAAACTGCCAGCAGTTATTGAAGATATACGACAAAAGCTTCGCGTGTATCTGTAAGGAATAGACTTAGTAATGGTAATCAGTGGGTGACAAATATCAAAAGTGGACAAAGTGAATTCAAACTGAGTGGTAGATGATAGGGATTTATTTATTTGTAAGTGAAATAAGTCTTAAATAATTTTTCAAATAACAGTGTATTTCAATTGATATAATGTAAAAGGGAGAAGAAAGTGTACAAGTGAACTATAGAAGTGGTAGCTGTTTTCAGAACTATATTAGATTGCAGTCAGAAATTATCCTAAAAGGATATGAAGCGATATTTGGTATTAGTGAAGTGAAAAATTGTTGTATAGTTTTTGCTTAAAATAAATACTAGGAAAACTATTCAAGGCATTTCTGTTTTATATCAATTTCTTGTTATATAATTCTTTTTTACTATGTGCCAGTTTTACTCACCCACTAGTCGAAATAGTTTTTTTTGTGAACAAACAATTTTCACATGTAAGACAACTTAAAACTGTCCAATTGATTTCATTCACATTCTTCTAGCAGGACCAGATTTTTAAAAAGGAATAATGTCGACGTAACTTTAATGGTGAAATAATTTACACGAATATTAATTTTTTGCTATAGTTTTGGAAAATAAGAAACGAACAACATATTCGAGTTCACGTTTGCTTGAATGAAACCTAAGAAACTATCCATAAGAATAATGTATTAAAGTTGCAGTTTTGTACACAAAACATATATTTTAGTCAAGTATTTGTCTTCTTAAATGAACCATTGTAATATGAGCCGACATTACACAAACGACTAGGAGATGATTTATGTATTGCTATTTCCACAAAATAAGATTCATACTTTGTGATTCAGAATTCTTTTGAAGCCATACAAATTTTCATTTCGAACATATGAAAATTATTTTGTTAGAATACTAGTTTGTTTTCTTGTTTGTAATTTTTTCATAACACTTATTTTCTTGTGCTTTAATTTCAAGCGATAGGATATTTTGTGACAATACAACCTTTTTATTTCGAATATATCAATATTTTTTGATAGTACACAAAATTGTTCCATTATTGCAGTTCATCTGGTTTGTTTTGTTTTTTTCTAGCAAAATGAAGGATCACAACTCAGGTGGGTTTTGGATGGTCTGGTTATTCTTCTTTATAAATACGGAGGCAGTTACATATTTTTTAAACTGCAAAAAAATGAATTTTGTTGCTATGTTGAGGGATTCTGGACAACGGGATTGCGGCTAAAAAAATAAATTATCCATTTTCCGACCGCCAGCCATTTTAGGGTGTGAACTGGAGGTATTAAATTATGTGGGTAATCAGATTAAAGTACAGGGTGTAATTAGTTTATTTCATTTTAGGTTATTTCAGATTTGCCCCGCATTCTTTTTTACTATTCTGCATTTTGAGGCTGTGGGTCCCGTAACTCATTCATTAAAAGGTGGCAACCCTAGTTAGAACATTCTTGTGTAAAATAGATAGAAACCGTACAAAAGTACAATTAAACCCGCCCAAAGTCCCAATTTTTACTTTAACCCCCAAAACTGAAAATTCTGGCAGAATCTCTTCCCCAAAGAACAACGAAGAAAGTACGAGAACAAGAAACACATCTTTCTATAGTTTGATATTCTCAATGTGCTATGTAGAGAATAGAACTATAGCTCTCCATAACTTACTTACACTATGTAAAGGGTTAAAAAATATAAGACACTCCACACATAAAAATAAGTAGTTGGACGGTTAAGGAATCATCTCTCTTTTTGAAGTACCAAGTTCGAAAGCTCGACAGTGCAGCGATGAATGTATTTCAGAGCAGTTTTTCACGAGAGTAAGTCATTGAAAATTGAAATTTCGGATAATTGAAAATGGCCTTTCACAGTACTAAAATATACATCGTACTAATCGCACCCACCCACACACACACACACAAATTAAAAAATAATAAGACATTGCATATATCCTTCTTACCTTTTTTTTGTTTATGAAATCCATTCTTCTGTTGTTTTTTTTCTGCACAGCTAATTTACCTATAATACTTATTAATTCTTGGTAGAAATTTAAAGAAAAGAAAACTCAATATTTTTTAATCTTGAGATCTCGTGTTTGAGCGCTTTTAGGTATGACGGGGTCTTTGCCCTAAATTGCTTCCTTAAAGTTAGTTAAGTGCAAACGTCTGCTAGCTTATTATTCACTGGAATGCATTGAAAAATACATGTTTCATAAAATGTCTCCTTTTGTATTTATAAATCTTTTATCGCCAAACGAACAAATCAGTTCCGAAAATCCCTTCAATCTCTCAAACGAATTTTGCAATGTTGCAAACTGCACGATACTGTTCATTAGCTCTTTTTTGTAACTGATACTGGAACTAAAATAACTTTATGTAAATAAAGATGGAACATTATGTTATTTACCGTTTAATATATTTGTCCATAAACGATTTATTGTGTGTTTTGCGATTCTGGTATGTAATAAATGTTTATCCTTGCATTTGCCAGAATATTAGATTATATTTTAAACACGAGAACAGGTGGGAAAGTCAAGGAGAGTTAACAACAGTGGTCACTCCTGTTCTTCTGCTATCTTCGTTCACGTCAGAATTGTGCGCGCCGGGGTCCATATACACAATGTTATAAGTTAGGCTTAACGCTGTTAAGCGCATATGGGGTAACGCGTTCACAAAGAAATGTGAACGTGAAACAAACTGGATAGTACAACACAACTTGATAACGGAACTGTATCCTTATGCCTCAGTGAAGTAATTTTATGATATATCTTTAAATCTCTCGATAAGAAACATATGAGACGAAAATGTAATACTAATAAACTTCTAACATAGATGCGGTTAGACGCATGTGATTTATAACTGTATATGTTTCTAGTTCATTCTGCTATCAGTGTTGGCAGGGACAATAATTAGCACCAGAGAAGTGTTATGGGCCACATATTTTTGACCTATCTCATTCCATGCCTTCCTTTCGATCTCTCTGTTACTAATTTCGACGAGATAGAGCAGTCGGTAAGAGTTTTCAGCTTGTAATCGGGATGACTAGGGTTCGATGGTGTCGGTCATCGTGACTGCTTTTTACTGGTTTTGTTTAGCTACACCAAGTAACTGCTGGGATGGATTCTTGAATCAATCCAGATCTGATCCCTTCGAAAATCCTCTCCTGTGTAGTCATTATTGTTAGTATATTCAATGGAAAATGGCCAGAATTGGACTGTATTTGGAGAATGTTAACTAATGTGACGGGGTACACACGTACTAGGCAATAGCAAATTTCCCTGAGTTTCCTATCTCCCAGGTTCAACCGTGGAATTGTCGTTGAAAAGGAAAAGATTACTGCGAACTAAAATTCAAATGTGTGTAAGCGGTGTTCCTCTGAAGGTAGAGGAGAAACGTAGGTAAGGCTAAGTATGAAACTCAATATAATTGTAATGTCTTTAGGTAACTTTTAGCTCACGCAGAACGTTATGTACAAGAACAAAGGAAAATATGTGACGTTAAAAAGCATAAAATATAATTAAATGGACACACACTTTATTAACCATATATAAAAAAAATGAAACCAAACTATGGGTTCAATTTCAGTGGCCGACAATTCTGATTGAAATTATTCCTGGGGTTATTCCTCAGTCAGGTATTTCAAATACTGGGGAAGTGTCTGCTCTGGGCGACACACGAACCTTCAATTTAAGCTCTGGCCGACAATTTCCCGCATCTTTCTTTTCTCATATTCCGGTTTCAGCTTTAAATGCCTAAAGGTCATAAATAATATCAAATTCGATAGAAACTAAATATAAAAAATAAAACACTCGAAAACGTTTGTGGGATGTCTCAAAAAATTCATATTATGATCACTGCTACTTATTTTCTTATTTCTTATTCTCCAATTCTTACTCCTTACTCTCCAGAAGTACTTTTCGTTCTCCTATTCCATTACAAACCTTTCCGTGTCAAACATGCTTATCTTGCAGCAACACGCTGTCAAATCAACTGAAATGTGTCCCTTGGTTACTTCCCCTTTTCCTTTCCAGTATATAAGGACTTTGCTCCCTGAGGCTATGGGATTGTTAAATTATTTGCCATATGTGGGAATATTACATATTAGTTGTCTAAGCATTTATTTTCAAAGCTGAATTATGAGCATGTATGATTTTTTCTTTTAGAACTTGACATTGTTCATAATACGGAAACGACAAGACATACGAAAAATCAAAACTATTTTGCAAAACAAAAGAAGAATAAGAACTAGTCTCCAAAGAGAACGAGTAGAACGTGTCTACAGCATGTTCGAATGAAAATTAAGAATACAATTTGTTTATAATATAGCGTTCTCTGTTCCGAATTGTTTTTCTTACACATCTATGCTAAATGTTTAAAAATCTTCTGCGTATTGTTATGTCTACGCTCGCGAAGACAATTTCCCTAACGGCAGTAGCTTAGTTGGTAGACCGTTCGCTTATCAATCAGAAGCTCATGGGAACGCCTACCCTTTATATGAGTGTTTCATATCGCTATAGAAAACTTCCATGTATAACACAAATTGTTGGGACTTCCTTTGACACGTGACGAACAGAGTTATTGCAATTTGAAGATGTCTTCACGGACAGAAGAAAATAAAGATTTTTTTTTTGTTTAAACTGAATTAATTTCACCTATTTAGGCGATATGGAAATACAAATTGGCATGCTGACTTACTTTATGGAATATTAAAAAACGCATTAACTTTCGTGATAATCGGAGACGGTTATTTGAGTGTCCTATTGGCATACATATTTAGCTGAACTTTAACTACTATGCTACTTAGTTCAGAATGATATTCAACAGTCTCTAGTGGCATCCGAATCTCTTTCCTTGCCATTTGCAGTATGCAACAATAATCATTACACCAGATTTTATATTCAGAGTGACTAATACTTTACTATTCCTTACCCTTTACGAAAACTCTTTCAGAAGTAGAGACAGATCTAAGCTTGAATTCTTAACGTAAATGGCTAATTAAATCTTGTGTTAGAGTTGCGTGTGGAAATATAGCATTAAAGAGTACTAAACACTTCTACTAGAATAATGGTAAACAAATGAAAAAACTGGTAGCAAACGCGCACAATCGGACTTCAACTAACGTTCCCGAGCGCTCTCTAAAATCTAGCGGTAAGCCGCTAAAATTATTAGAGTGACCAGCAGTAGCGTAACGAAATGAGTGCGGGCCCGCCCCTAAAACTTTTATCCGGGTTCCCTTTATAAATGTGTATAGCAAACACAAGTAGTGTTACTGTATACTGCTACTGACGACAAATTTAAACTGATGCTTGACATGAAATTAAATGGGCCTTAAATAATTGACTTGCCCGGGGACCCTAATAACTTCGCTTATTAACAACAACTTAGGTGCGTGAATATGTCTAAAATTCTTAGAAAAGCGAATTTGAGTATATTTTGTAATTTTCGGTCGTAGCGCCACCTTGCACCCGATATACACTCTAGAGGTCGTAAGGTGTCTATATATCAAATATGAAGTCAATCCGACAACTCAATCGATATAACGGAATCTTTCGCATAACCAGTGGCAACATATAATTCTTCTTTGGCATCTTAAAGAAGAACAAAAAAAATCCTTTGTAGCCTAAATTGTTAAAAATCAAAGAGACGTTGAAACGGCAAAGTCGTTAACTACATCCCTTGCTAACAAATTGTAGGTTCCCCTAACATTACAAAACTGGACTCCGGACCAATCAAGTTTTTAGTTTGTGCCATTTGCAAGCAATATTTCTATTTAAATTAGAAATTATAATTGCATTAAATAATATTATTCCAGAAAATCGAAGGCGTGGCCGCCCGCACTGCAGGCCTTACAGGCCCGAACGTTACGCCACTGAGTGAGTTATCGTGGCCACCTCAATTTTCTTAACACAACTGTAATCGAAATAGCTCCTGCAACGGTGAGCTCACGGTACACTGATTCAATTGACCATGGAGTACTTTACCTTTCAGACCGTTCGAATTATCGAAAATGTTAATTTTACAAAATTTGTTTTCTTTTCCCAATGTTAATCCAAATTTGAATAAAGGCATTCAAAATTTCCTGGCGCAAGAAGCACACAGCAAAATCACACAAAATGAACTTGATGTGAACTAATGTGAACCTTATGAAAGAAAAGTGAGTTTTTAGTGTACTTATTGTGTCCTTTTAAAGGCTCCTGCTCGACGCTGCACATTTTGTACACATTGTTTATATTTCATTGTTCCCATTATCTATTACAGTAAATAGACATTTTGAGGTCACTTGTAGTACATTTGACAATATTTATTTAGCTTTTTGTGCATAAATTGTGCATCAGTACACGAGAAGTTCATACATTATGAACTAGAAATGTGGTGCAATTCATGTTAATTTCACGAAAATTTCATATACACTAAAATGTAGTAAAATTGGAACATATTGCAAACTTTAACTGTACTTTGATTTTCAGTGGGCACAATAGTTTTCATTGGAAATTCTCAATTTGTTTTATTTTGAAGTTAGTTCTTCTTTGTTAGAGATTTCAAAAATGTATTAGTTTTATTTTGCATAGGAATCTATCTTATTATGATCTTATCGCCGCTCTACGTAAGCGCGTAGCCAAGATGTCCTATAATGCTCGACTTTTGAATCACATTATGCATATTTCTTCTAGAAGTAATAGTAACGTATATACTTTATCTAGTTTTACAGGATAGACGTAATGTTTTTTTTTTAATTTCTTTATTCTGTGAAGACCTATTTATGTCTCTTTCTGCTCTATTTCGTGTATTTTTTTTCGGACAGCAAATGGTCTAATGATTAACGCCTCAGATAACCAATGTTATCTGCAGGATTTGAGTTACGTTTTCACACATTCATCTCAATTACTATTGCTTTGTTTACAGCAGTCTTAAGGCACAAAATGGGTTCTAAAAGCAAACACTGCAATCTCCACTCCAGAAAATTTTGCAGGACAGCCGCAATAAAATTCAGGGGAGTAAATATGGTTGCTTATTTTCCGGTTGTTCATACGCAAAAAGAAACAACTTACAAAATGAAAAAAAAAGATTTAGGGTTTACCATCATTTACCTTCATTAGACACGATGCAATTCCATTAATATCTTGGTTTCCCATAGAATGGAGATTGCATCTTTTGCTTTTAACCCCAAAATATGATAGCAGTATGTATGCACTCAGTGTCACATTACTCTACTTCCTATATATTCACCCTGTCGAATATAAGTTAGGAATTAACCAAGGAAATATGGTCTGAATTCTTTAATATAGCTTTTGATAAAATACTTATAACCCTCAAGGGAACTGAATAAATATTTTGAATTATAAGAAGAGTTTAAGTTCCAAGAGATCCTTATAACTTCAAAGACATCTTTACTGGAAATTGAAATACTATGAATTCTTACCCAAGTATGATATCCTTTCATACTGTACATTCAATACGGTAATTTGTAATTACGGTATTAGTCAAGGATGATATCTATTTCTGATCATAATTACCATCCACTAAAATCAGTTATCTGTAGCTCAAAATCGAGAGAAATAAAGTGCTTCTATTAAATAACAGCGATTATAAAAAAAAAACACACCTAATTTTGAATTCTGGGGGCATTTTAGTAAATACAGGCTTCGGCTCGTCTCGAGTTCATTGGTTGTTAAGTCTCAAAATGCACAGAAAATCCTTCTTGTCCTAGCCAGAATATGATCCCTGGACCTTCGAGTCGATCGTTGAACGCTCCAGCCCACACGGATATCAGGTCGACTTAAGGGTAGGGATATATGTTAGCTTTTACTAGTACGTTGTGTTTCACTATAGAAACTTGATAGCATTGCTAACTCATGCTTCGGGTTCAAGCCTCATTCCTACTGTGAAAATATATAAAGATAGAGACAGTGTCATAAAATATTTTGTTATATGCATATTTGAAAAGAGTTGTTGTAAATGCATAATGAATACTCTTGTAAACAATCAACTACATATAGGTCTCTTCTAATGAGTCTGTAGCAATAAAGCTTCAAGTAGTATTATTGCAAGGCATATCGTAACGTAACCACGTCCCGCGGATTTCTCCGCGGTTTTTTTTCAAATTACAGGTATAGCTATAGACACGTAACGGTATGGAAGGCATTTGAAAAATTTAATTTTAAAACGGAGTGGCAACTGGGCAATTGGGGACAAGGACACCACAGTATGTTTAGATTGTGTCGAATATGTATACTCAAAGCATGGTGCTGATAGTTTGAACTAAATCGACGTAGTAAATATTTATTTTGTAATTGATTGTCAACACTGTCAACTGTGGGACCTGAAGTACCTTTATGATGCGTCCCAGCACGTAAATACGAAATTTGGTCCTAATATGTTCTACAATATCGAAGCAAATCAAAAATTATTTTCTGGAATTGGTTGGTAACAGTAAGAACTGCTGCGCCAGAAGTAGGCACATAAAAAGTCCCATTAGGTAACGCACATGTCAAATTGTGTGTGAATAAATGTTGATACGTCCAGCGGTAATAAATATGACATGTAAACTTTTAAAATTATTTTGCAACATGGAAATACTACGGTCCCTAGAGTGCCTGCATAACCTGTACCAATATATATTGAACATATATGTAAAATTTAGTGTAAATCAATTCACACGTGTAGATTTGCATTAACAAAGGCATTTCTAGAAGTTAAGTTATAAAATAGGCTGACAACATTGTCAATTGGATTGCTTGAGGTCAAGGACACATAAAACTTTGTTCTATTCTGTTTTCTTCTATGGAAGAGAAACATTTTAAAAAGTTGGCAACACTGAAAAGTGATAAACGCATAATATGTCATATATACCAAACAATTTGTAATCAAAAGTTTAATTTATGTTGAATTTCTTCTTAATTACTTATGTAAAAGTTATTCTTGTTTAAAGAGGATTTAGCTCTTTACAATTTGCTGCATTGAAGAAAAAAACGAAATTTAGAAAAAAAAGGAAAGCTCATTTTTTAAAGCGAAATGTTTAGAGAAAAGAAAACATTCTTTTTTTTCTACTTACAACTCTAGACAGACAAATTCAGTTTGCTTGTTATGTGGTAAATATCTTTGACCGATTTTTAAATCAAACAGAAAGAAGCTTATCTTTTATGTATTTTACTATCGATTATGTATGAAGTCCATTCGTGAATAGATTAATATTGCGATAATCCTAATTATCTAACAATCGTTCGTTTGCCTGAAGATACATATGTTCAATACTCGTTTAATTAGCTTCCTAGGCGGCAGACAATCCGGAGACATATTAAATATACACTACACTTTGCTCGGAAGCGAACATCAATATGAGTTTATATTTCTTTTAAGCCTAGGAAGCCAAGGTATCTGCTGGCAACTGAAGGTAAGAGCATCTAAACTCTTTGAATACATTTTCCATAAGCATTCTCTAATTAAAATAATCAGTGATTTTTTTTAAACAAAAAGAGCAATGTTTAATTGTAGCAAATTGAAACGAAAATTATTTCAATAATTGTCTATTAACAGATATAGCAGACACTATTTCGATTTTTATTGCGATACTTTTTTAGATAAGAATATATTTAGGATTTCATTTGTATTTCACTAGCTAATTCTCCATCAATAAATGCAAATAATCTCCGTTCCTGAAAATGTATTTTCATTTGATGCCACTGCCATAAGGATGATGCAAAATATTAATAATTTTGAATTGGCAAAATTTTGATTTTATTATATGTAATTCACTCAGATACAAATCAACGTACCAATCCTTTATTTAATACGCTATGCCTATTTCGTTCTCACATTTACTTCCAACGTTGACTATCTTCGGTACGTTGTGAAATGAGAACAATACAGAATCTGAATTAAGGTTCTAGTAAATTTGATATCGCACAATAATTTTTAATACAATATAGCTGGAAATACGTTCATTCTCTCCATAGGTCCATCGATAACTTTCAACTCAGGAACTAGTAGGACTATGAAGGGGGTCTAATTGCCGTTCAGAAGGTCTCGGTGAAATATTTTGAATGTAATTTCCTAAATTCGCTGCTAAAACTTAATGACAGTGCATGTGAGCAGTAGGCTGTGCCTCTTACTAGTTCATTATTATTATCTGTTTTGAAAAGGCATTTTCAGTCCCCTTAAATTTCTAGAACCGTTATCTTAAGTTGTTAAGTCATCTTAGATATAAATTAACGACAGATTTGAACTTTGAAGTACACTGTAAAAATTGGAAACACAAATGGATGAAAGTTGCTCCGCTTTATGGAGAAATAAAAGTCGAAAATTAGTGTTTTGTTGTATTTACTCTTAAACGTGGATATAGTGTAAGTCTTTGAGTGGAACGATTGGTAAAATTAACTCCATTTTAAGGTTAAACACTTTCTTTGTAATAGCTTATCGTTAACTGAAAATGGGTTGAAACTGGCCAAAGTTATTTGTCCGTGAACGTTCAATTTATTGTACGCTTAAAACTCGGTCATTTTCTAATCGAAGCGTAAGCTAAACAAGAAATTTTGAGGTTACGCACTTTTGTTGATGAAGTTTAAGCCTTAGGTGGATATTATATAATACAGTAACAGGAGTAACGTTACTTGCTTGTCACTGAACGTCATGCCATTTTTAGTGTTTACATTGCCTTTACACTGTGAACAGCAAACAGTTTACTGGTGGGCCGAGAAATTAAGTTCTGTATAAATCTTTACACTGTAGCAAAAGCATCTCTCCTTTTTTTCCACGAGACATTTCTCGTAGTAAAATCAAAAAGGTATTAATAATTAAGCTCCTTCACAGCACCACCATAGCTCGCTCGGAAACCCGGAGTCACCAACTGTCTCCGTAGCGAAGTGGTTAGAGCGCCTGACCAGTGTGGTTGTGGACCCTGGATTGAAACCCAACCACTTAAATTGTTTTCTTTATTGTTTTTTTTTAATTAATATTTCCTTTTATTCTTTTCTACTTTTCAAAAATGCTCGGATTGATTGAAAGACGTTGGAACACTCATATATATGTAATAAATACACGCATTTAGAAATATTGCGGAAAGTAAAACGTTCAACAGAAAACTGACTGAATGTAGGTTAATCCAAAAAGTGGAGGCAGTTCAGCTGCCTCCATTTTTTGGATCAACGTTGTGTCTCCTATTTTTACAGTGTATGCCCGAGTAGTCAATATAGTGGAGCAGAATTGTGTTAACTTTTTATTTGTGTGCTTACTGATGGTAATTGATGTGGTTACTAAAATTGGAAAGCTACAAAGTGAAGAATTAAACAAACCTTGTAATGGACTCTCTGTTGTAAAGATCAGTAGTGAAGACAAGAGTAGAATGGTCACATACTGAAGCCACACTGTAGAAATTCGAAACACAGGATGGATTAATGTTACTTCATTTTATGGACAAACAAATATCTAAAATTCTGTGTTCACCTCTTAACTTTTAAATGTAGATATACTTTGAGTCCTTCATTGTAATAAGTGTCGTTTGTAATGCCATTTAGAAGTTGAACATCTTGTTATTAATGTCTTAATGTTAATTATTGTTAACTAATATAGAAAAAATAAAGACATAAATTTCTTAAACATTCGTACAACAAATAAGAAATAATTTTGTTCATGCATGATTAAAAACAAAAGCATGGGGCTCACTGTCATATATAGTCAGTTTATAAATTCTTCAATTAGCTTTTCTTTCTAGTTATGCATGCACAAAATTATATTTTTACTCTTTAGTACGAATTGTTTAAGAAAAGCATGTTTTTAAGAAGCACTTTTTTTCCAGTTATTTCAGCGTTTGGGTAGCTTATCTCAAGCTAATATTGTGTAACCAAAATACTCAAGAGTTCTGCAACCAGTCAAAACGGAACATTATGGCAGGCTAGTATTATTTTTTGGATAAAGAAGTCCAAAAAATACTAAAATATGATTTTAACATATATCAATATAACAAGGTAACAAAGGAATATTGTATTGTCACCCGACTAACGGCACGGGGCTGTTAAAAAATCATGGTATGACATTGAGAAGTGTAATAAATAAACGTTGGAAGATTTGAGGACACCACGAACCTTTGTGACCTGGAAGCCGCGGGGACTATAAACTAACCCAGCGACTCGAATGTCTCACATTCGAATCCCGGTAGGGGCATGGATTTTAACTAGAACGTGACGAATAATCGTGACGGGCCGAAGTCAAAAAAGGTACCAAAATGGCCCGTATATAATAATGTTTACCAAAGTGTTTTTTTCTCTTACCAACAACCATTGTAAACTAAAGAAAGAAGGTAAAAACGGTTGAAGCTGGTCAAATTGAATTTTCATGTAGCGTTAAAATAATTTTACGTTTCAAATTCGGATCTTTTTGGATCAAATTGTAAGGTTAATCTGCGATTTTGAGGTTAATTGCTCATTTTTGGATGAACGTTTTCGTCGATTTTATTTAAACTTAAAGCCAATAAATGGAAGAAAGACACTTTTGTTTCACCCAGCATGCAGCATGGCGCCATGTTAGCGTTTCTTACGAACGGAGGATGACGCGTATGTAAGGTCAGGAATAATTGAAACGAAGAAAAAGTAGAAGTAGTTGGTTTTGTTTTTAAAGGACTCAAGATCTTCAAGGTGGACCAGGTACGTGTGAAACGTAAGTAAAGCATTATAAAATATATGAATTAGTTTGTACTAATCCATTAAGTGGCTAGATCCGATGACCCCGTCAGTAGGGCATGGTTATTTGGTCTCAAATTAGGCACCTTTGGCTCAAATTTCGGAAACAGATTTATTTCCTTTTTTGTATCTGGATTTGCTTACTTTTATTCTCTTTAAGGCCATTATTTTTTATTTTAAAACAAGGTGTACTATTTTGTAAAAGAGTATGAGCATTTTTTCCAACCCTTATTTAACATGGCATCAAAGGCAGAGAACACATTTTTCATTACCCTCCTCACATTATAAAAGAGTACGGACTGTCTTACGACGCCTTGAGAACGGCACCTCAAAATACACTTGGGGTTGTTTTGAACTTAATTACAACTTAATCTATCTCGTAAAAGACTACGAGCCATATTGTAGAACCCTGAAGGCCTACAGAACATGCAATAGGTGGTTATAGCAGATTATTTCCCCAGCAATCGTGGTGTATATGTTAAAGATTACGAGCCATGGTATATGGGAGCCTAATGGTTCCTAACTGCCAAATGTTCGTCGGATCATCACCAAACTCTGGTTCTCGGTAGATTATGATGAAAAATGACAGAGGGATGGCATAATGCCGGTTCTATTCGATTTATTTTTGCGATATTTTGAGTCTTTTTCGAGATATGTGTAGCTAATTTTCGAAATTTTGTCGAATCATCACCAAACTTCGGATTTAGGTCGATTATGATGAGAAACGACAAGGATACAATCTATCCCCTATTTAACATAGCAGAGATTATAACATAAATTTGAATTTAGTTTCTATACTTCACCCTATAACCTGCGCAAAGGTCTAATATATCTCGTAAACGGCTAGACATATTGAAATTTGCTTTCACATTTGTTAAGTGGGCATTAAGTACTATTTGTGAAAAAAGTTTTCACCTCGAGGGCAAAGGTCAAATATTTAACAGTGTATATCTCGTTAACGGATAGTCATATTGAAATTCATTTTTCACATTCGGTATATGATCATTAAGTACTATTTGTGAAAAAAGGGGTCACCCATAGTTCAAAGGACAAATACTGAGCCGTGTATATCTCGTAAACGCTGGACATATTGAAATTCTGTTTTCACATTCGGTATGGGGCATTAAGTACTAACTGAGCGAAAAGTGGTCACCTCGAAACCAAAGGTCAAATATTGAACTGTGTATATCTCGTAAAAGGCTAGACATATTGAAATTCTGATTTCACATTTGGTAATTGCGCATTAGTACTATTTGTGAAAAAAGTGGTCACCTCGAGGTCAAGTTTCAAATATTTAAAAATGTATATCTTATAAACTGCTAGACATGTTAAAATTATGTTTTCAGAGTCGGTATGGGGTCACTAAGTACCATTCGTGAAAAAAGTGGTGACCTCGAGGTCAAAGGTCAAATATTGAACCTTCTAAATCTCGTAAACTACTAGACATATTGAAATTCTGCTTTCACATTTGGTACGCGGGCATTTAGTGCTATTTCTAAAAAATGGTGAACTCGATGTCGAAGGTCAAATTTGATGTCAGTTTGCTAACTTTTCCCCCCATTGTCGTTGAAATATAGACCTATAACGTAATTTATTTCAGTCACGAGAATGATAAATATGAAAAGACGTGTTTCCAGCTGTTGCCGTTGACGAAATATAGTTGTTCAAATTGTTCGACACTTGCTCTTTTGGTGCCAGGACAATGAAAACCTCAAATTGTAAAATCTTGTACACGGTGATGTAGAATGAGAAAACAACCCTTTATACTTATTATTGCTTCCATAATATGGTGTTCCACTTTTGTCAAATTTTGACATTTTAGAAGTAGAAATGAGAATCTCGCGAAATATATGTTATTAGCGTCGATGAGGCTGAATGTATATTTGCTTCTCTCTTCCATCTACAATTTCCAAAATATAGCGGTGTGAATTTTAATATTTTAGGCGCAAAATTGAAAAAAAAGGAAATTATATATATCATTCGAATTCGCTGATGGAGAATGTGAAATTTGTATATTTCTGCCTATTGTTTCTTCTAAGATTAGGTGGCTTGAATTTGTGAAATTTTAAACGGAGAATAGGGATACTTGCAAATTACGTTATTTGAATCGTTAAGGCTGAATGTGAAATTTGCTTCTCTACGAACTTTAATTTACTAAAATATGGCGACTCATTTGGTAACATAATTAAGAAGTTGTTCCATTGTTTATATTTAGCAGTCTAAGTCACAATTTAGTTCTCTCTGCAATTTATTCGCTTTGTCAACCAAGTATTACCTAGTGTGACAGTGCCTGTGGTCTTGGTAGACGAGGAAGCAGGCTCTTTTGATGGACCCTAACATGTCAGGACTAACTCACTGAAGATTTTACTCCGTAAAAAATGACCAAGTAGATCTTGGAAATGCGTAAATATGCCTATAAAAACGCGGTAATGTCATTAGCCTACAAACAATTTCAGAAAGACCATAAGGACCGGTATATAAAAGCGAGTTGCAGCCAGTTTGAAAGATTATTAGTCATGAATAGAAAAAAAAACATTCTCTATAAATAAAAATATGTGGATGAAAAACTGTTCAGGCGTACCTACAGACCACATTTTTGTCAGTTTGCTGTTCAAGTAGCCTTCAGTTCTTTGTAGCTTTCGTTTTATTCAAAGTACTTCAAACAGTACTTGTCTGTCTACCAAATTATATTTCAAAGGCTAAATTATGCTGAAGGTATTTCGAACTAGTCAAGATTATCTAAATTCGTTCTTTTCTCCTTGAAATACATGCTAGAAGTACTCCATATTAACACAAAGCGTAAAATACAAACATTTTTAATTAACTCCCTCATTTAATATACACTTGTGCAAGTTCCTTCCCAAGAAAACCTAAGTATGCTTTTTCCTATATGGTAAAATATCTCTTTCATAACTAAAAATCTCCCTTCAAAGTGGTACTTTAATTGCAAATTCTCAAAAGAGGGGTTGTGAAACGTCCCACACACGTTTAGCCATTCAGAGCAACAGACATTTGGTATTAGGGAGAATTCTTCTTAAAACATTATTTTACCAATGCAACTGGAAAATGTCTCAAACGCCCATATTTTGTACAAACACTACAGGGCAAGAATAATAGACGCATTGAACTCCAGGCGATAGAGTTTAGATACAAATGGAAGTTCCAATTTGCAATATGATGCAAATGAAAGAAGTTTTGCATTAGTGTAAAAATTTGCGCGTTTCTTAATTTTAAGACAAAAAAGTTAAAATTTAAATCGGTGATAGGGCATGTAGAACAATCACAGAAAATCATGAAATGTTCTTCGTCCTTTTCTCCCTGAAATACATGCTACAACAACTTTATGTGGTCACAAGGCGTGAAATACAAACATTTTAAGCCAATTTCCTTCATTTAATATACACTTGTTCAAGTTCATTCTTAAGAAAATCTAAGCGAGCTCTCTCCGATATGGCATTTTTCGAATTTCAATGATATCTCACCAATTATTTTCTATTATCTCTTCCAATAAACACAAGCTATTTACTAAAACAATAGCACTTTCCTCCCTTCCCAATAACAAACACCAACTTTCTGCTTACAGTGTGACGAATTCACATTTTTAACCTATAAATTCTTTTCTACGACACATCACAGTTGAAAGAGTATTTTCTACCTGAATTATATGCTAGAATCCTTCGAAGCGGCCTTTGCTGAAAAGCTCTCAAAACATTTGGTCGAAAGACGTCTAACATAAATTTAGCCATTCAATGTAACAAACATCTAATATTAGGACGAATTCTACTTAAACAGTATTTTACACCATTCAGCTGAAAAACGTCTCACACACCATTAGTTTATTGACTGTAAAAAACCGTATTTAGTACAACCCTACAGGGTCCAAATAATATTGCTAGTTACTAAACGAATTCAAGGTTTTGTGCATTTGGCTAGTCCCTGGAGCTAAACATGTGTAATCTCTGCTTTGCAGGCCAAACAACTATATTGTGCAATCGAAAGAAGTTTTGTACTAGCGTGATAATTTGCAAGTTTGTAAATTTTAAGACTAAAATGGTAAAAATTTGAATAGGTATTAATACAAAAATAATAACTTTATTCTTAACCATCCCTGCTATAATTGCTCTAATTATAGTTTTAGACCCCCTATTAATCACGCCCCCAACTCACTCCAAGACACCCTACAAGCCTCAATTGAACAACAAGAAATTCCACTAATAAAACTATATAATAAATCAATAGCAACCATTACACTAACCCTAGCAACATACTTATTCATTACTTTAGTAGCAGTAGTAAAAGTAACAAACTTACAACAAGGGCCCCTACGACCAAACAAGTCTTATGTCAACGCCTATACGAAAACAACACCCATTAATCAAAATTGCTAATAACGCCCTAATTGATTGCAAAGGGAAGCGCGCAATATTCGACCGACTCGTATACTTCCAGCAAACAAAAGGAAAAAAATACAATTTGAGGAGATAAAGTGGAATTTCACATTGGGCTGTATAGCTGTTTAATAATAAATGCATTCAATTCCAGTGGATTTCCCGTGTAATCTCGGTTTTAAATTTCGTATACTGTAGAATTAATCTTTGTGTACATTTCATTCTCTAATAGTCTTTATTCTTTACCAAAGACGTACAGCAGAAAATGCAATCCCAGTTTCTAAATTTTCCATACTGTAATAGCATCTTAATGGCCCATTTCACTCTCTATTCTTTAGCGAGGACATACAGCAGTAGAAAAGATCTCTGTTTCAAATTTCAGATACTGTAGAACTTGAGTGCATACAAATTTCATTCCCCTAATAATTAGCGAATACAATACACAGACGACATGCATTGGCAAATACAATTTTTGTTTCAAACATTATATTAGGCCTAAATGAATAAGCATTTTGCAGTTTCATAGTTCTAGGAAGCGAGTTTCATTGCATCACCAATCTCGAATACTGCGATTCATCAATTCTGTTACCAAATTGTCACCATAATTTTGGAAAGTTTAGTTCGTTGAGAGCAGCAAACTTCACATTCTGCATTACCAATTCAAATAACATAATTTGCAAATTTTTCAATTCTGCATCTAAAATTCGACAAATGCAAACCACCATATCTTGGAATCTACAGTAGGTAGAAAGAAGCAAATTTCACACTCGGCATCACCGACTTCAAATAATATATAAACTGCAGGTCTCAAATTTGCTCCTAAAATATTAAAATTAAACCGCTATATTTTGGAAACGGTACGTGGAAGAAAGAAGGATATATACATTTAGCCTAATCGACCCTAATAACATATAATTCACGAGTATCTCATTTCTGCGTCTAAAATGTCAAAATTTGACAAAATTGGAACGCCATGTTATGGAAGCAATAATAAGTATAATGGGTTGTTTTCTTATTCTGCATCATCGTTAACAAAACAATATAATTTGAGGTTTTCATACTTCTGACAAAAGAATAGCAATAATCGAAAGATTCGAAGACTTGTATTTCGTAAACGACATATGCTGTTTACATATTTAACATTATCGCAACTAAAATAAATTGCGTTATGTGTTTTATATTTCCATGAAAATGGGGTGTGGGTAGCAAACTGACATCAAATTTGAAATTTGACCACAAGGTCATCAAATATTTATGCAAGAAGCACTCAATGCCCACGTACCAAATGTGAAAACAGCATTTCAATATGTTTAGCCGTTTACGAGATATAGACTGTTAAATATTTGACCTTTGACCTCGAGGTTACCGATTTTCTCACAAATAGTACCTAATGCTAACATACCGAATCTGAAGGCAAAATTTCAATATGTCTAGGCGTTTAGAAAATATACACTGTTAAATATTTACCTTTGAATACGAGGTGATCACTTTTTTCACAAATTGTACTTAATGCTCCCGTACCGAATGTGAAAACAGAATTTCAATATGTCTAGCCGTTTAGGAGATATACACGGTTCAATATATGACCTTTGACCTCGAGGTGACCCTTTTTTAAAAAGTAGCACTTAATACCCCCATACCGAATGTGAAAACAGAATTTTAATATGACTAGCCGTTTTCGAGATATACACTGTCAAATGCTTGACCTTTCACCTCTAGGTGACCTTTTTTCGCAAATAGTACTTAATGCCCACTTAAAAAATGTGAAATCAGAATTTCAAAACGTCTAACCGCATACGAGATATACACGGTTCAATATTTGACCTCTGACCTCGAAGTGACCACTTCTTTCACAAATAGTATTTAATGTCCACTTCTCAAATGTGAAAGCAGAATTTGAAAATATCTAGCTGTTGACGAGATATATAGAAAGTCAACATCTGACCTTTCACCTCGAAGTGACCAATTTTTTACAAATCGCACTTAATACCCCCATACCAAATGTGTAAACAGTATTTCAATATGACTGGCCGTTTACGAGCTATACACTGTAAGATAATTGACCTTTGAGCTCGAGGAGAGCTTTTTTCGCAAATAGTACTTAATGCTCCATACCTAATATGAAAAGAGAATTTCAATATGTCTAGACGTTTACGAAGTCTACGCGGTTCAGTATTTGACCTTTGTCCTCCAGGTGACCAATTTTTTCACTAATAGTACTTAATGTCCACTTCCCAAATGTATAAGCAGAATTTTAAAATGTATAGCCGTTTACGAAATATACATGGTTCAATATTTGAGTTTTGACCTCGAGGTGACCATTTTTTCACAAATAGTTCTTAATGCCCACTTTCCAAATGTGAAAGCAGAAGTTTTATACGTCTAGCCGTTTACGAGATATACACGGTTCAATATTTGGGGTTTGGGCTCGAGGTGACCACCTTTTCACAAATCGTACTTAATGTCCCCATACCGAATGTGAAAACAGAATTTCAAAATGTCTATCCGTTTACGAGATATACAAGGTTGAATATTTGACCTTTGACCTCGCAGTGTCACTTTTTCACAAATAGTACTTAATGCCCATATACCGAATGTGAAAACAGAATTAAAAATAGGGGATGTCCCGTATCCCCTGTTTTGTGCTTGTAAACTCGTTGCATCTGTAATATCTGTTATGTTAAATAGGGGTCGTAATCTTTTATAAAATGTTGGTGCTATTATATATAGGACGGGAAAGGGTGCATGTAGGATTAAATAGAGTAACTAGCATATATTGCTGCTATGTTAAAAAGGGGTTGCACCATAGCTTTGTAGCCTTTTATGTAATCTCTGCTAATTTAAATTGGGGATAGGTTGTAGCCTTGTCGTTCCTCTTCATAATCGACCTAAATCCTAAATTTGGTGATGATTCGACAACATTTTGGCAATTAGCCCCCGTATCTCGAAAATGGCTCAAAATATCACAAAAGTGAATCGAAAAACTCCCCCATTATGGCTACCTTCTGTCATTTTTCATCATAATCTACTTAAATCCAGAGTTTGGTGATGATCCGACGAACATCTGGCAATTAGGTACCATTAGGCTCCCGTATACAATGGCTCGTATTCTTGAGCATATACACCACGATTGCTGGGGATATAGTATTCTATAACTACATATTGTATGTTCTGTAGGCCTTCAGGGTTCTACAATATGGCTCTTAGTGTTTTATGAAATAGATTTAATTGTAATTAAATTCGGAACAACCCAAAGCTTATGCTGGGGTGCCGTGCTCAAGGCGTCGTAAAATAGGCCGTACTCTTTTGTATAGTTAGAAGAGTGGTGAAAATGTGTCATTGCCTTTTATACCATGTTAAATAAGTGTTGGAAAAAGTGCTCATACTCTTTTACAAAATAATACAACTTTTTTTTTACAATTCAAAGATTAAAGGTAAAGGCCGGAAAGTAGAATAAAAGGTAACTATATCTAGTTCCAAAAAAGAAAATAAATCTGTTTCCAAAAATTGAGCCAAAGGTGCCTAATACGAGACCAAGTGACCCCACTCTATTTCCGTCGTTCCTCTTCTTACCGAAATACTGGCGGAAGCTAGGTTACACTAGGTGATTAACCACACATTTTAAACTTCTCGGATCAACGTAAGTAGTGCGTGTTTTTCATTATAAAATAAATATGTTACCTAGAATATCAACTATTTGCGCACTCTACTGTTGCATGTCATATCACAGTAAAAATAAGGCATTTGAACAGTATTAGAGGGCCCATATTTTAACACGAAATATGGTTGCAGCTGAAGTTAATGTACTTTTTTGGTTGAACCTATTTTCATTCAACATTGGTTGAACGTTTACTCCTCGGGTGAACCTCAAATAGGATGAAAGTTAAGCTCACCGAGAAATAAACGTGTATATATAATACCGACAATGCATAACCGTAAAAGACGAACGTAGATCTTTCTGTGGGTTTAACATTAAGCTTAATTGTAGTTTTCCCTGAAGTTAAACATTCAACCAAAAAACTGGATAAAAGTAGGTTTAACGGAAAAGTAAACACAGCTCAGCGCCAATTTAACAGTACACACGTCCGCAATCGTATCATACGCCCTGGTGTGCGGAGGAAGACAAAATAATAGTGTGAATATCCATCAAGATTTAGGAACTAAGAATACCATATACATTCTTACCGATTACTTCCGTATAACGGATATTATGAAGACCAAGATAGTCGTATATAGTGGATTGAGGAAAATTGCCATACCTATTGGTCTAGACGCAATTGTGGAAACAGAAAATCAAAATTTTGCACAAATATTTACTGAGTATTCATCTTCATTCTGACGGAAATACATCAAGCTAAATGTATAAACAACGGATATATGTGCATTTAAACTGAGACGTCGCAATATGCATCTTTTCTAATATATCAGTGTTAGGCGTTCACTCATTTGAGGGAAGGTACATAATATATTATAATTAAGATATATCATAATAATATTTAAATTAAAAGTAAAACTTCATGTTTATATTATAAATAATATACCTAAACTATATGAACAAGTCTGGATATATTTCCACCATTTCGGAAAATATTTATTTTAATGTCCACATTGAAAACGCATACTTTTTCCCTTATGTGATAATGGAACTTATACTGATTTAATGAAGAAATAACTACACCTTGTGATAAATCAGAAAATTTTCATTAACGTAAAACACCTTTTATAAAACATGTACGAAGTATTCATAGCTCAGTCTGTGAAGAGTAGACTTTGTGTTCAGTAAATCGTGTGTTCTATCCGAAAGGTGGTAATCTTGAATAAAGTTTAACTAGAATAATCCAAGGTTAATGTTGAGATGGTGCCTTCAAAACTAGACCAAAACCGAATTTGTTCCCCTATCGTTACCCAAACCCTATTCCAGCCTAAGCTATAGTTACCGAAATGAAATAAATGACGTTCAAATTCCATTGAATATGTCATGTCATGGCAAATTTATCGACAGGGAATTCATAGACAGCCAATCCATCGACGGTAAACTCATCGACAGAAATTAATCTACGGTAGTAAACTTATTGACGCGAAATTCATCGACGGAAAATTCATAGGCTGCAAAATTATTGGCGATAAACTCATCGACGGTAAATTAATCGACAGATAATTACTCGACAACAAAATCATTGGCGGTAAACTCATCAAAGAATAAACTCATTGACAGCAAAATCATTGACTGTAAATTCATCAACCTTACAATCATCAACGAATACAAACTCACTACTGCAGATTTAGTGACAGGAAACTCATTTACGATTGAATTTATTCATGTCCTTTAGACATCTCAGCCTGCAAAAGAGTGGGGGGATTATATTTGATTGCAGCCGTCTCTATTTTGTAGGCTTGATTTACCTGGAATGTAAAATTTCAGCGAGGATGGGTGACTGCTGGAATTATCTCCAAGACCTTCCGAGATTTAATCAACGTTATACTAACTGTGCTTCGACCACTTGGTACTATAAATTTTACAATAAATATTTTTTTTATTTGCCTGCAAACGTTTGTTGAATATTTAAAACACTGAAGATGCATACGAGACATGAAATATTTTTTTCTTAGAGTAAATATATATGTAACCATATTTATCTACACATACGAGATACAATTTTGTACCTTATTTATTTCGAGAGAAGACGTAACTTACCTAATTGACCACGATTTTAATTCTTGAGACGTTAAAATATGTATAATTTACATGTAAAACAATGCGAACCGATCGCGACAAGTAGAATCTATCCTAATCCCTTGTTTGTGAGGTGTAAGCAAAAGGTAATTGAAAAGTCGACATATCTTAGTCGGCTAGTTAGGGCACCAAAGGTGTACATAGAACCGTACTTAATGTGTACAAATCTATTTTAACTTGGAATATCTATATATTGCATCGGATGGCATGTAAAAACTATATATGTGGGATTCTGACGCTGTTTTAAGTGAATTTTCCTTAATATTGCTTGTTTGTTCCTTTGAA
>JAGDQP010029439.1:0-17272 GCA_022664845.1 Lepisma saccharinum | reverse complement strand
TTCCTTTCAGAATATATTTTCATGTGTTTATATATGTTTATATTCATTACAAGTCAGTAAATGTTGAATGATTTTGTTGAAGACTATTGCCTATAGAGCACAGTTTGTTTCGATTAAAGGACGAGGTGGATACCCGATAATGTGTAGCATTTTTTTTCTCATAGCAGCAAGGGGCAGAATGCAATCCCGCGCAAAACATTCATTTATATTCTTGACAGAAAGTACATTTTAAATTACTCACTATGGGAACGTGGAGGTTAGATATAATTAGGTACGGTCATGTATCTTTACATTTTTCTCCTTTACGTCATGCCCAGATGAGTGGATCAGCGGCGGAGAGTGTTCTCCGTACGGGCTCGTATTTAAAAAGTGGCACGTGTCACTATGGCGGAAGGATACAAGATCGATTTTGCTCCATATCTCGAAAACCGTAACTCCTATCAAAAATCTAAGCTTGGATTTACCCTCATTATGGGGACTCGCAATGGACCCGTAAAACCCCCCGGTACCACCCATTTGGGGCTAAAGCAAAAAGACACATAGAATGACGGACATACCTTTCTATCATTTTGAAAATTTTGTGATTCGGTTAAAAAAGTCGTAACTTTTGAACCGCTCCACCGATATTAACGTATGATACACCGTTTGAAACGTATTGAAGCGTAGAATAAGATCCAGTAAGTTTCGGCCACCTATATGGTCTGGGGTCAGTGCTATCCTAAAAAATGTGAAATTTCTATATATATTTTCAAAGCGCCCTAGGGGCTATCAAGGAGATCCTACCGACCCAATTTTTTTCCTGTCTCTTAGTACTGGAAAGAGCTTTCAAATGTAAAGCATCAAAATTGGACTTATACTTCGGTAGATCCGAAACTAACTGTATACTATCTGAGTGCCGCTAACAGTGTCCTTTGCCAGCAGCGTCACTCGAAGAACTGCCGTTCTTCATGATGGTTGAGAAATTTGGAGTACGACCCTGGGAATTCCAACTAAAGTGTGTGAGGTTGGAAATAACGTTTAGAGACAGATGTTCGTTCCAAAACAAGATGAGATGCCAGGAGAATGGAGGAGACCGCCAGTCGAAGAACTCTATCTTCCCACATAGATAAATGCATTGTTCGAACTTCGCAGACATAAACTAATTTACTCCCACGAATTAAGCACTGCTAAGACTTACGTAACACTTCATTCACTCCTCGTTTTGTAAATTACGGACAGGAATCCCTATTGATTAAGAATATTTCCATTTTCTGCGAAAATAAGTGATCAAAATGGCGGCAGATGGTAAAATAAACGTTACGACATTATTTAAAAAATATAGAGGTTTAATTGAATTGAATTTATTTAAGGCCTTTAGGCAAGTTTGTCTCAGCCCGAATGAATGATGATGGGATAATTGGTGGAATGAAGAAAGAACATTGTACATGAGACCGTGGCTCCAAACGACACAAACTTGCGTGACTTTTAACTTAGCAAGATTCCTTGAATTTTACGTTCAAAATTACTATGTTTAAGTGCAACAGAATTACTTTATATGAAAAAAAACATATCATCGGTTTCAAGACATAAGAGTGTAAAAGTGTACTGATTTCCGTATAACTTTCGCTCTTCTGCCTTGAACCCGACAGTATGTTTCTTCTGTATTTACAGGTCACGCCATGGAATGAACTTTACTTTATTGACCAGTGGTTCTCAACAGATATGCCGCCTGATTTGCTAGGTGTGTCGCGAAACTTCTGAGACTGTGATTTTGTTGGTAAAAAATAATTTAAATATTTTCATTCAATATTTATTTTGAAACAAGAACAAGAAAACATATTGACGAGTTTGAACATACTTATTTTACAGGGAAATTATTAGTTTGTTTACTAGCAGAAGTAACCAAGTCTCCCGCATTGTTGCTAAATCGTACGTTAGTGTGCCATAGGAACGCACTACAAAGGATAGTATGCAGAAAAAAAAAAAGAGGTTGAGAGCCACTAGTGTAGACAGTTCATGGAATCCACGCAAACCCGAGTACGTAATTTCCTATTTCCTATTTTTGATATTACTCATGTACCATGTAACAAGATGACTTCACTTGCTACAAAAATAATGTTTTGTTTATGCATTTAAGCCCTCTCGGTTGTAATATAATGACCGGAGAAATACTTTGTAAATATTTGGTATTACTTATCGATTGCAGCACTGTCAGTATGATAGTGGAGGATTTTTGAATGTGCCTTCATACTGGCGGTGAAAATGATCGTGTTAAGAACAACTGATGTAAGATTCTTTTCCGCACGAAGCACGAGATGGCGGTTATAATTATCATTGAAATGTACTGAAATATTTGTTACTGTTATAGAAACGAGGATTAAGTTATTTTTCGTAAAATGAAACAAAAGGTGTCTGGTTGTAATTGAAATAGTGTGGTAGATTTGTATCAGTTATTCTGAGAAGCAAGAGGTATGGTAATACGTTGGTGAGCAGCTATAAACTCATAGAGTTAGGAAGAAAATAGAGAGAACATACATGACGTCACATGAAGTCAAATTCGGTTCATCAGCAGCCATCTTGTGTGGCCCCATTAGAATCCCTCTATACCGAGTATTGTGAGGATTGCTTTTTTCGATAGAGAAGAGTGCACCTGAGAGAGGCAATAATCGGAAAAGAGGGTCTCTGAATATGGGGCCACACAAGATGGCCGAAATGACTCGTCCCTTCCGTCTCTTGGCTTCATTCCTAAGGTTCCCTCTATCTATTTATATTCCTAACTCTATGTATAAACTTAAAGAGGAGTATAAACAGAGGAAGAAAATGATTCGGAATAATAATTTAAAATGCGAATTCTAAATAACGTTGTGACCCCCAAATTTAAATGATAAAGTGGCAGATTAATTCAAGGCAAGTGAGAACATCTAATCAAACTTTAATTTCCTTTCAGCATGTAAAAGTCCATTTAGTGACAGCGAAAATAAGAAGCTAATTAAAATTATGAGATAGTTGAGAAATTATATAATAATTTTTGGGAGTGTTAAACTGCGTGTGATTGGATTCTGAAATAATTCGAAGTAAAGTAACTTGTAGTAAGTCTCATAAAACGCTTAAGTGCGATTAAAAGAAAAATAAGATTCCGGTAAAGTAATTTGAGAAAGCAGTTGTGTTTGAGAGTGTGCCAGGATTCAGGTTTTGTTTGACGAGATGGCCGAGGAAAATTTTAAAGCATTCCGAGTTAAGTGTTTTTTGTTGAAAAGGTTGGTTTAGGAAAGTCAAGTTAGGTCTGATGAGGGTAAGTTTTCTTTTTAGGATTCGAGGTTTGGATAAAGTCAATCTTCTTTTTAAATGAAGATAAGGGTTGTGTCTAACTGTAATAGGATTTTCTCAGAGAGGCTAAGGTTTGGCATGTGGGTTGTGTTAGTGGTTAGCGCGGGTATGGTCATGAGGCAAAATTGTATTGTCTGATAAAGGGTAGTTTTCGTCGAGTTATTTGAATTATCGTTGTTGGTGTGTTCTTGATTTTGAAATTGAGTTGTGAACTCTGGAATAGATTTTGTTGGTTGACCGATGTGAATTGAGTACTCTGAGAGTGTGTGAGCTAGGGTGCGATTGCCTTTGTTTCAAGTTTTGGATATTAGAGGTTTGTTGCGACAAATAAGAAAGGCTATTGATTTATTGATTTATTATTTAAGAGAGAGTTTGTTACTTGGCGAACCTGGTCTTTTTGTTTTCCTGGTTTGATCTTGAGCGAGCGAAGACTGGTCGATCGAAGGTTTGTTTGTTTTTGTTGAGAGTTGTGAAGTCTAGAGTGAATGGTTGTCTGGTATTTGGTTGGTTGTGTTTGGAACATCATGTTGGATTAGTTATGCCTGAGGGTTGTGAGTTCAAATCTATTGGAAGTGGAAGTTCAGTTTTGACCTTGGGTTGATTGGTGTGAGTGTGTATTAGAGTGAATAATGGAGAATAATCAAATAAAGTAGAACTTAATGTGAATCTAACTTTGAAATAATTTCTTAAAGCAAAAATTTTAGGTTAAATACTAAGTTTGAGTTTTCCGGAAGGTAACGTTTCAGTTTAGCGTTTTCAGAGTGTAAAGCTAATATTATTTGAGAGTGCCAACTAATTATGGTTTGATTAATTTGGGAATTGATAAATAAAGTGAATTCATTAATACCAGACGACTTGTTTTTGAATTTTGGGAAATTTTTTAAAACTTAGGATTTTCCCAGCTTCCCCAGGCAACCTTCGAAGCTAACCTCAACACTTAAAGTCTAAAGCATAGTTTTTCATTGTGATTTTGAGTAGGATTTGTGCGTAACAAGCCAATTAAAAAGCTATTAGGGTTTAATTGATTTAAATATAATTTGGATTGAATTTTGCTAATTTTTGTCGTTTCTCCCCCCCCCCCCTCCCCATAAAACTTAAACCAACTGTACAATGCTGTGAATTGTTTTGTTTTTGGAATTTCACTGTTCAGTATTGTTAGTTTTACTTATTTTCAAATGATCTAAAGCACCCTCGATTTCTATAAAAAAGGTTTTGATAAAATTAATTGAATTTTATGTTTTGGGACGAATGATGCTTGTTAAAATATTTTATTTGCTTTTGTTGTATTTTGAGGTTAAAGAAAGATACTAAGGATCTAAATTGTTGCGTTATAATTATTTGAGCATATTATCAAGGAAGACTGAAAGTTACTGGAACATATGTAATCTAGGACCAATGTAATAGGGTTATGTTGAAACTGTGCATTGTGAAATGAAAGGCATTGAAATTAGATTACTTGAATTTTAGTTTTAACTTACTCAGACTGAATACCGTCTATTTCGGTAAGACCATTAAGCCAGCAGGCATCTTGAGCTCTTTTGTGTTTTTGAATTTTTCGAACCTTAGAAGTAAGTTGATGGTAAGCAATCAGGAGCCTACAACCACCTGCTCACCCTAGATATGTGTTACGGTACGTGTTGGCTATGTAAATGAAAATCTCTGAATATTTAAACGAATTTTAAGTAAGAGATTTAAATTCTTATCCCCATGGATCCGTTCGATCGCCCATATGATCTAAACGGATTGTTACGTATGAATTTGTAAAGCGCTTCATATTAACCGTATAATAAATCACAGCCAAATTCCATCCACTACTGGATGAGGCCTCTACCCGGAGGAAGGAAGTTGGTCTACTGCTTCCACGCTGACCAGACGGATTGGGAGAGGAGTGCCTAAGCTCTCACTGTGGTCGTCACTATATTTTATTCATAGCAGCTCCCCAATTGCATCATGATGCTGGGTGGGCACCGTTCCAGACCCACACGCCTTAGAAAACATTTGCAGCGCCGGGAATCGAACCCGGGACCTCTTAATCCTTAGTCACCAACGCTAGCCACTAGACTAACGAGGCGGTCATTAATCGTATATTATGGGAAATATCCTTACCTAACTGATTACGTGATAATATAGAATGCGTTTATTAAATATTGTTTATTATATACTTATAACTTATAATAATGTTTTTTATTATTACATTTTAATTTCCATTAGTTTACTAAAGATAGTTCTGGAAACTTTGTATTTCTATATTTACTTTTAATTTCGCAATATGACTGGAAGATAAGGAACTTCGGGCAGAAAATATAATAAAATTATTGTTTGATAATGACAGTGATAGTGATCGAATTTCAGTGAATGTTAAGAAAATATATATTGCTGTTATTCTGTAAAAATTCTCTACCACCTATCAATGGGGATTCTTTTTGTCTTCTTGGATGTAAAGAGTGTTTCGAGCATTATATTTACAGCATTTTATTTTTGCGATGGACCAATAGGAATTAATAGCTGTTAGATACCTAAGGGATCGCTTAGATATGCTAAAACACACTAAAGTACGACATTTGACTAACGGCGACAATAACGCTAAAATTCCTTTCCATTCGCGTTAATCGAGGAAATATTTCTATTTCTGCTTTGCTGAGAAGTCGGACGCTAGAGTTCTGAAGCGCACAGTAATCAGCACACATTGTTATAGTTATTGGCTACCTTTCGTGAGATTATTTCTTGGAGGAAGGATAGAATATTATACCAAAGTAATATTCGAAGATTAATTTACTGAAAAATATTCGAAACCAGAAATTCGATTTCCTAATTGAAAAGTTTATACTTGCAACGAAATTTCGTTTCCAAGAGTTTACTTTTCATTTAGCTGCCGAGTGATGCTTTAATTGCTTATATTTCGGATTAATTATGTTCTAGAGTCGCTCCTATTAATTGGATCAAAGTCTAATTCTTTTTGCTATGCAGATACATTCATTATAAGCAAGAACATTTCGCAAATTGCTTCATTTTAAGTTATTGCAATGGAAGAGTTTGCATTTGACGTATCATTCGCTGGAAATTCATTATTATGAATTTTCTGCTAAAAAAGAAGAAAATGAGAAGATACAAGGTTGCATAGAAACAATATTTAACAAGCTCCTTTTACCATATTAGCCTTTTCCTTTAGCTGTTGGAAAAATGAAATTGCTTTAATTCAAGAAAAAGCATTAATTTTTGTAACTCATATCAAATTCCATCTTGTAGTAAAACTATATTTCTCTTTCATGGAAAGTAAAAAAGCAATAAAGTTTTAATATTGGACGGAGTAATTGATTAATTCTAGTTTAAATAAATTTATACAATATTACGGGTGGGATCATTGAAACTTCACAGAGATGACTTCAATCTGTGTCGAGCACTCATCAAGAAGATATGACGAAATGAGTCTAACTATTTAGTCTTTCAGAGAATATTTTCGTTTTTAGGAGACTGTATAACACATTGCCAACAAAACGAAATCGTGCGTAATTTTTGTACGCTAATTTCCAGTGACTGAAGTTAACTCACAAGATATTACTCTGTTACACAAGACACCAATTATTTTAGAAAACAAACTTGTTTAGGCTATGTATTCAATGCATCAGAATTCCTGTAACAAAGTACTGAACCGGAGAAATTTTTGTTTGTTTTTATTTAATGCAATTTAGTTCATTGGTCGGTTGTGAAGGTTTACGAAAATGTTATGGGCTTAAATACTAGAGTATAAAGAACTAAAATATTTTGATAAAATGTTCAAGTAACGTGGAACATACGAGCTTTATACCAAACGGACGCTCTTCAGACGGTAGTACACGATGGACATGATCAATTCAACACATCTTGTCTACCTCAGCCTCTCAGATTTCTGATTTTTTTGTTTATTGCTAGTAGCCGTTGAGAATATTTTTTTTAAAAATAGATTATTTGATGCACTGGTTTTTGTTCTATGAAAGTTCCAAAAGGCAAAATGTTCCGTGTTTTTAGTTTAGAAAAATTACTTATTACTCAACAATAGTTAGTGCTAGAGAGATCGGAGAGGACTCATTTTAAAGCTCTTGTAATAGGCTTTCATTTGATATGACACTTGAAATGGTTGCACAAAATTTTGTATCCCGAATATTATCAAATCTGATTTTCTCAAAATCAGACATCTGGAAAATTTTCAAAAAAAAAATTTATATGTTGGTCATACCTCGCTAGTTACCATGAAAATTTTTCTTTATGACGATGATGGGATCGTGAGATATAAAATATTTTCGTTATATGTCTGGGAAGAAAGAGACACGAACATAATACATTAAGAATTTGTATTATTTATTGCCTTCAGCGTTAGGTGTCTATGGCTCAGGCTGGGATATGATAGGGGAAAGGATGCAGGAAGAAATTCTTCAGAGCTTAAGTTCAAGGTACCAACCCGATATTTGACTGGCGTGACTGAGATAAACCCTAGGTCCACATTAAGTTTATTTTATTATAAAGTGGTATATAATACGGATGAGCATATGGATCCTGTTTAGGAATGTAATATTGGAACAGGGACCCGGATTCGTATCTTGGAAATAGAAACTGAGGACTCGGATTTGGTTCTTGGAACCGGGTACCCGTAGCCTGGAACCTGGTACCCGGTTTCAGGATTCAGATCCGGGCACCCAGTTTCAATTATCAGATCTGAATCTTCAGTTTCAAATTCCAGGACACCAATATTGGTCCCGGTTCCAAGATCGAGGTACCTGGTTCCATATTCTTAATGTAAACCTATTGTTTCTCGTCAGTCGCACCAGGCAAATATCTGATTCGTATATTGAACTTAAGCTCTGGTCGACTTCTTTCTGCATCCTTTCCCCTCCATATCCCTGCCTATCCCTATCCCTACCCTCCCCCCTCCCTCATTTTAAGGCCTTCTAGCATCTTAGGCTCAGACCGGGATATGGTGCGGGAGAGAATGTTGGCAGGTAACTAATTAGTTTCATAGATTCATGGCGTGTCGACAACAGTGCACTCTTATTAATTTTCTGAAACAACAGTAGTTCACTTCGCTCTCAACACTGAATTTAAACTATGAACCCACTAACGCGCTTTTTCTTTCTTTTCTCTCTCCCTCTCTCTCTCTCTCTCTCTCTCTCTCTCTCGTCAATACACTGTTTTCAAAATATCAAGAAAATAGGCCTAATGATTCATACTGCATGGGATTGCAAATTAACTATTTACTTGTCGAAATGTAAGCAAGGTCTAAGTCTATTTTTTATGATATTTTTCATATCAAAGCTTTGCTTTTATGTACTTAAAATAAACTACAATAACAGCTGAGCAAAGCAAATACGTTTTATTTAAAAACTAAAAACGTGTAACAGTTTCGGCAACTAACAACTTGGCTTCATCAGACACACCCTTAAAAATCTCCGCTTTCCTCCTGTCCTTTCATTTGTTTATTCTCTTTTTCAGCATTGAAGCTACACCAGTGTGTCTGATGAAGTCAAGTTGTTAGTTGGTGAAACCGTTACACGTTTTTAGTTTTTAAATAAAACGTATTTGCTTTGCTCAGCTATTATTTTATTTTATTTTAACTATTTTTTATGTCTCCTAACTTCGGGACCTCTTCTAGCTCGGAGTCTGCCCACATTGCAAGGGTAACGAGGACGGCTGCCACGCTACTGTAAGTAGGCCTAAACGGGTGTTGTCACACATTCGCATTGTGTATCAAGTAACCACATACATCCCTTAAAGTTTCAAAAATAAATTTAATATGTACTTTAATATAAATACACTACAGATTGTGATTTAATATAATAGGGACTAGGTGGAAAATTCTAATGATATTTTAGTGAATGAAAAATAAACGAATTAGGACAACAAGTCACTAAGACGCTCAACAGTATGTGAAGAACATACCATTACATTTTTTAATTTAATTTAATTAACATTTTTGTAGGTCCAAACCCGACAAAATCAAAGTGATGCCGTCCCTCGATCAGCATTATTCTGGGGAAAGAGATGAGAATAATAGATACCAGGATCATAGACGAGACCCAATCTCGGTATTTGTCCGACAAAATTGAGGAAAATCGTGGAAAACCCTCAGTCTGTATGAGAAGCAGCAGAACTCGGACCTGATCCCTTCACAATGCTGTTTTTGAAGTCCGCAACCGGAAGCATTGAACCACTGGGTTTTGGTCCACATATTCAATTACTAGTCATGAGCGGACACTTGAGTTAAGTTTGTGTCATCGAATATTTCATTCAAATAATATGTTAAGGTTTTTTACATTAGGAGGTTTTTTTTTAATCTATATACACTTTAAGCCTTACATTTTAAATCAGGAAGAACCATAACGTACCTGCAAGGAATTCCTATTTGATACATCAAATATTAGTTTGCAGGAAATATTTTATCTTAAACCTATAATTTGAGCAAATACTGTCAAGTTATGACAGATTAAAATGTTTACTTTCCACGGGAAACCATCCTTTCTTTACACGAAACTCTCTTCAAGAAGTCTTTAATATAAACCATCATTTCATTCCGTTTTCACGGTCCCACTGCATTGGATAACAAGAATTGGCTTTTTTGCATACTGGATAGATCGTCATTCTTTATGCGGACATGGTCTGGTAGTCAAGGATAACTCTATTTTACGCACGACAGAAAAGCTACATTTGAAAACCGTGTTCAAGGCTCTCGAACCACGGTATGCTGGTTTCGTGGTTTGTTAATCCGCAATTTGGGAAATAGGCTTTCATGAGACGTGAAGCTTCATAACTGTTTCTCCCAAGCGACAATGTGTTGAAACGTCTCGCTTCTTCTTCCAGGCAGGTTTTCGAAATCTATTTTCTTTAACCGTTTCTTTCCTTTTCTTTGTTTTGAAGAGCACCCAGCTATAAGGAAAAATACTCATGGTTGTTTCCAAACTTTCAAAAATGACTCAATAACTCTTCGGATATTCTTTAAATACCAGTTTCTTGTCGGTGTTTATTTTAGACACCTTCGTGTCTCCTACAGCAAATTACACTGATTGCAAGTTAAATACAGATGAGCGGAGAAGAGAAAATTTCGCACGGTAGCTATCCCCGCTCCCCTTTTGCCCCCAGACATTTTTTCATGGTCAATTACACGAAGTTACTACTAGACACGGTTGAAAATTTACAGCATTGTAGATATGATAAAAAAAAAGAATATGAGCTGACACTGTAGTTTTAATTAAACATAATGAAGTACTAGGTGCCTTATTCGTTTAATTTTTGTGGGAAAAAAAGTGAAGACTTTAATGCAAGATACCACAAATACACAGCTTATTATGCAAATTCACAGATAAGTTAGTGCTTAACATACTTGTTTCTAGGACCGAGCGGCCGTAGCTCAGTTGGTAGAGCGTTGGCTTAGAATTTGGCAGGTCGTGGGAACGATCCCAGCGGCTGCCTATCTTGGCTGAGTTCTTTCCAGGACTTTTCCTTAGTCACACCAGGTAAATGGCGGGAAAGTATCTGCAAAACTAGGCCCTGGTCGACTACCTTCCAACATCTCCCTCACACTATCCCGGCCTGAGCCATAAACAAATCTAAAAAAAAAAAATATTTCAAGGAACTCAACAGACTTCAAAGCGGCAGTAATAGAAGTGATGAAGGATAGTCACACTCAATATCTGGGTACTCTGAACTTTGGAATGTATCCCCATTCATAGTCAGTCTCTGACAGGAAAACGATTGATTTCCCATTCATAGTCAGTCTCTCGTAAAATTGCGCTACTAATTAATGACGATTTACGGCAGGATTGCGGTATGAACATGCATGTTTTCATTTGGAAATCTCTCCTGAAGAATCAGAATTATTTGGATTCCCATTCTAACAAGGAGCTCCTAAACAGAGTAAAATATATAGTAGATTAAGGGAAGATGCCACACATATTGGTCTAGGAGCCATTGTGGAATAATTATAAGAAACAAGACATCCAATTATTGCACAAATATGTTTTTCATGCTCTTACCGACAGAAGTACATGAAGCTGCGTGTATACATATCGGATATATGGGCCTTTTGAACTGACCTATCAAAATGTGCATCTGACCCCACACATTAATGTAAGATGCCCACTTCATTTTGGGGAAAGATGCATGAAAATCGCAGAATAAAGTAAATGAACACGCGACTATATCTCATATAATAGATATGACACAAATTACTAGTATCGTAGTACTTACGAGATTTATAAAATGTTAGAATTGTTACAATACGTATATAACTTAGAAATAATTATTTGACTGTATGTAAATGCATGTACTGTGTCGTTAAAACTACAAAACATTTTAAACACATATTTTCTGCGTTTCTTTCAGAAATAGGTTATGAATGTTGTGCCTCGATTAAGATATTAAAATATATATTTATATTAACCGATTATCAAAATAGAAAATTCTTTGCATACATTTTCTATGAATTGTATAATGAAACAGTTTTAGCTGTAAATTTATCATTCTCGTGCATTCTAAATCTTTTCACTTAAATGAATGAGTGGTAGATTATCTCTAATATAACGCTGGTTGTTGGATTATTCATATAAAGAAGCACAGCTAATGTTAAGCACGAAGAAGAGAAGGATATTAAAATAGATCCTTTCCATCCTCACCTGGAGGGAGGGTTGTAATCTCACCCGCCTCACGCAAAGCTGCAATTTTGTTGCCTGTTTATATATATATATATATATGTCCATGCCAAACGGCCTGGAAAGCTTATTACTGGCTTGAATCTGCAGATTAGGAAAGCAACTATTTTGAAGTAATGTTTATACACTCATAATTCTCTTACAAAATTATACGAAATACAAAATATCTCGTATTCCATCTGCATATTTGATTTGAAACCATCAAAATGTGGCAATTAGTATGTTTTAAGTGAGAAACGATAAGTTGAAAGTCAAAGTGCTCTTTGAAACCAGGGCTACGAACATAGTTATTATTTCCAAGAGAAGACAGTATAAGTTTCGTAGTGTTCTTCTTCAGCAGGTAACACCGGTAGTGTTGGTCAATACGCCACACTGCGCAATTTTCCTTATGACTTAAAATTTCAGGATTTCAGTTGAATTGAACTGAATTTTTATGACATTTAGTCATCTATGGTTCAGTCCGGTATAGGATACTAGAAAGGATGCGGGAAGGAACAAGCTAGGGCCTAAGTTCAAGGTATCACCCTGGCATTTTTCTCGTGTGACTAAGAGAAAGTGATTGGAAAACCCGTTACAATAGTCGGTCGCTGGTATCGAATCCAGGACCTCTGGTATGATAAGCCAACTCTCTACCAACGGAGCTATGGCCGCAAGATTTCAGTATTTATAGAAACATCAATTTTTGTTCAGCTATCCTTAGAAACATTATCTCTAATTGAGTTTGAATATGTCGTAAAAAAACTCATCATTCATATTTTAAATTCCAGTCCACATTTCCCGTTCATCCATTTCGTGGGGGCCGCGGTGGATCAATGGGTGCTAGAGACCGTCGGTTCGATCCCTGCTCATGCCATGTGGGCTTAGTGGTGGACAAACACCGTGTGCATGGGTTTTCTCGGGATACTCCCGTTTCCTTCTACCAATTCATCCCATCATCATCTAGCCAGCCAGAGCCAAAGTTGCATAAAGATCTTAAAAATTCCATTCGAAAATCCATTTGAATGCACGTGGAAGTAGCTGCACGTGGAACTTTATAAACTGTCGCATACTTTCGCTTCTATAAATCAGTTAAGCTTCAACGACGAAAAAGTTTCATGTTTTAATTACTTGTACCTCTTAAGATTTCCTCTTCAGTATGTCCTGGAATATTAGCATAAAATACTAAGAAATACATGTAAAGCGAACGTAGATCCGTTAAATTCTGGAATCATGAGTTAAGCTCGTATGGACAATATACAAAATCTCCATATTTAGTGTTGCACACATTTCGTTTTATGTATAAAAGGTTAACTCGAACATTTTTTAAAAAAAATCAATGCCACTTGCTTCTCACAAGTAAACCTATCAACGCTTCAAACTGCTTTTTCGACCAAACTTAGTAGAGGAGTAGGAAACATCAGGAAAACACCAGAAAGAATGATTAAAAGTGCTTTCGTTAATGTAGACGGGTGTAGTGGCCAAAAGTTTGATTCATAAGAGTAAATACTTATAATGTGATCTAAGTGGGAAAACACACGTTTGTTTGTAAAATCCTTGAAATACTAGGAAACACGTTACACATGAATAGATACTGGGTCCATGCGCTATCTTTTAGAGGTCACGAACATCTTGAACTCGGTCATCTTGAATTTTGCTAGATTTTTTAGGTAGATTTCGAAGAAAAATCTACCTATTGAAATCGGTACCATGCTATATATATATATATATATATATATATATATATATATATATATATATATGTGTGTGTGTGTGTGTGTGTGTGTTGTTTCAAGGTTTAATAGCTCGGCTAAGTTCGTTAATGAGCAAAATCGGTCTAAGGGGGTGGTTGGGGGGAGAGATTGAAATTTTGAAAAAAAAATATATATCAGCCCCTATGGATTTTGTAGGGAAACGTTGTCTGCATAAATTATAGTACTCCCTAAGAAGTTTACGGTGACACCAACGATTCAGGTGTTGTGGGGGTACGACTGATGGTGGGGGTGGAAATTCGAAATTTTTAAAACCCATGTCTTGTGAGGTAACGTTGAAAAGCTCTGGATGATTAATCTATAAATCAATAACTAGTTTCTCGATAGCGCTCATATTTCGTTAGGGGTATATAAGGTGGCGGGTTTTATTGGGCCTGTTAATTTTAATTGGAATATCACTGCATTCAGTTCTAATAACAAAAAGTTTGCACTTTAATTAGTTAACCTATTAGGGTAATTAGTTACCGTATTTATAATTTTATAACGAAAATAAAATGAAAAAAGTATATTTACTGAAAGTGTTTTATTCTGCACTTAACCCAATAAATTCAATCAAAAACACCTCGAAATCTACCTCAGCCTGTAGGCCTGCAGAAAGGATTTTTATAAAATATTAATGAGGTCATGTAACGTATCAATCTGGGCTAGAATTTTACAAGAAATACGTTGGTGGAGTTAGTTTTTTTCATACATGTATTTTTGATAGATATAACGAGATGTTACATGAGTATGCATAGTTGATTGAAAAATTTGGAAATACTCTGAAGTTTTTGAAACAGTGCAAGAAATGAAAACATAATTGCTCAAGGAATGATTTTCCGTATATTACTTACGATAAATATAATTGAATTTCCTTAGTAGCAAATATTCCCCATAGCTGAACATAATTTTGTTATATGGTTAATAATTACAACTTTGGAATTAGTCTACTGTATACCCAAATAGAATTGATACTCATGAAATACACTGTAATCAGCTGGTAATGGCAATGTTCTCATACTCACCTACGTCACGATACAAATATTTGGCCAACTATGAGAGGATAATTTACTAACATGTTTAGAAGACAAACAACATGTAAGAAAAATATCAATAATTTTATGGGCTCAATTCACGTAAATTAGTTGAATAAGTTTATATTTTTCGAAGCCCAGTACTTTATGAGCAAATGTAATTCATCATTGTTCAATAAAAAGTTGGAAGAGCGTTGGTTTCGCATTCGAGAGGTTCTGGGTTCGATACCAGTGGCCGACCATTCTGACTGAGATGGTAGTAAAAAAAATAGTTTCTTTTTTGGACTAGGCAGAAGAATAGCGCGAGTTAGCTCTAAAAATATTACGAGGAAGAGCAGTCGGTAGTGTTCGCCTTGTAATCAGGAGAAGCAAGGTTCGATTCCCGGTGCTAACTATCCTGACTTAGATTTTCCCTGGTTGTCTCTTGGTCGTACCAGACAATTACTGGGATGGCACCTGAAATAATACCAGACGGATTCTTTCCAAAATCTATACCCTTGTTATTATTGTTAAATATATCTCATGTAAAATGGCCGTAATTGGGCTATATTTGGAGATGGTTAAATAAATAAATAGTTAAGTAAACAAGTAAAACATTATTTTCACGTACCTACGTGCTTGACTATATCATTACAATACCATTAAGTCTGATAGAGATTGTTCTGTAAGTCACAGATTTTGAGGAAAACTAAGGGATTCCTTTGATTAGACGTTAGAGAATAAGTAAATTACAAGATTGAAACACTTTATTCTTTTTATGGTTTCTTAGTCTAATGGTAACAATAATTATAATATAGTGATTCTTATTATAAGCATATGCACTACTCATATTCGTATAAAATACATTGTTTTAGTCTGAGCCAAAGTTGCCTAAAGGCCTTAAACAAAACTCAAACTACATTGTTGTATTTTTTTCTTTACGAGTTGTTTTTATTTCTTTGAACAGTGATTGACTTGACATTAACTATCTCCGCATACCACCGTTCTCCGCCAAAATCATTTAAGGATGTTGAGAGATATTAACTTCTCTGTTCTACAGTTCTTTGAAAATTTCTTGAAAGTATGTTCCATCGCTTCAGCATAATGAAAATCAATGTCATGGCAGAAATTGAACATAAATCAGGCAACACGATTTTCAATTGTAACGAACGACTAAAATAGGTAACTCAACAGGTTTTCCTTAAGAAGCATTTTTTTTAGGGCGACCTATTATAGAGGATGTACAAGTAATTGAAGATTCATTTCATACAAATCCACGGAAAGAAAACCAATTATCTTGTCCATAATATTATTCTTCACTTGTTCATTTTTGCTCCACTAATAAATACCTCATTGTCCAACTAGTATTAAACAAGGAGTGTGAAGCATGTAGCTTCTTCCTTAGTTATTGAAGACTAAGTGTATGACTGATTAAGCGTTCCTACACAATGCCCAATACTTTTGTCCTTCGTTTTATATCTTCTTGAATGGGAAAGAAAAATAATAATAACATAAAAAAGAAAAGTAAGATCCACTGAATTGTATTCTTTGTTAGTCACTATAGAAATCATTAAAAATGCGAGCCTCTCTTATTATGACTCGGTATTAAGAAAAGATCAGCTGTGAAGATGAGAAGAGAATAGAGTTTCGGCGAACCTTTAGCTGGGCGTCGCACTCGCACCCCAAGGAATTCTGTCCATAGCTTGATAGACAAGCGTGGAAATTGGTGACCATGAAGAGGGAGAAGGTAATGCTGGAGCCTCTGTATAGGTGGATCCTATGAAATGTAAAACACGAGTGTCCTTCGGCTATGGTTTCCTTCAACTTAGCAACCCAAACACTTTTGGACGTGTATTCCTGTTACTTTGTTGTGGCATTGCTGCGGGAGGCTGGAAAGATCAGTCATGCATTGGAAATCACTGTCTCTTCGTGTGGAAAACAGTCTGAAGAATTTGATGTGGTTAGAAAAGCTAGACTCTTTTATCGTCTTTTCCTTCTTTGCACGTTCAAAGAAACAGACCTGAAAATTGATGCTCTCTTAATTTAAACAAGGTGGAATCTTCTTTTTCCGCACTGCAGCAAATTTAAACAAGGAAATGCTTTGATACCTGAAATCAAAGGACACTGTTAGAAGAGGTCAATGCACTTTAGGAGATAGATATTTGTGTTTAGCTAAAAGCAATATCAAACTTTAAGAAGAAACACTTTATGCAAATATGGTAAATATTGAACTATCAGTCACATTAATGTGCAGAACGTTCTATTAATTTAATGAACATAAATTATTAGGCATATGGTGTTTGAACTACTTTGTGATACTAAATGAGATTGACATTAACTAAGGAATAATTACATTTAATTACCTCGTTAAAATACGTCGTAAAGAAAACATTTCACTGATTAAAGAAAGAGAGCCATAACATTACTCACCACTCTATGAAATAAAACTGTTGGCCTTCGAGTTTGACTTCATTTTTTATTCTCTTCATCAGTTCTGTTAACAAAGATTATTCTTTGTCTTTCCTAAATATTCTTAATATTTCGCACCTTT
>JAGDQP010029438.1:0-23367 GCA_022664845.1 Lepisma saccharinum | reverse complement strand
CATGCCTTTCATGCCCGCGAATTCTTCATTCAATTTCTTGATATTTTGATTTGCTACACATTCTTTGCGTTAGATTAGCTGAAATTATTTAAAGTTGGTTCTGTTAAACTAAATTAGGAGATGTAGGATAGATTACTCTATTCTGTTCTTACCATAATCTGGATTCCTTTCCAATTTCATTTTATGGACTGAATAGACAATTTTGTCATAACTCAGTTACGTCCGAGAGATGACATCCCTCGACGTTCAGTTTTCCGGTGCAGGGATGGGAAGGTAGAATCTAGTGCATTGAAGTACCACCCCGGTATTCATATTGTGAGTCTGATGAAAACTCTGCAACCCCTCAGTGAAGGTAGCCGGGAGAGGGCTCGAATTCGCGTACCTCCCTATTACCTATCGGAAATCCGGGACATTCCTAGTTGCCACGGGGCTGTGTGTTGCACGCCTGTTGATGCGAAAATAATATGCCTTAAATAGTTTTAAAACTTCAGAAAGCAATCTATAAAACGCAAAATGTCAATTTTCAACCCCGACATTCTGATCACTTTCGAAACCGTGATAAAATCCTTACATACGTAATTACTTTCTATCGAAAATTAAGCGATGATTTGCAGTTCAGAACTTTTGTAACAACGCGTAAGAATTATCTTTGCACTTAGCATTTTTCTAATGTATGAGACTCTGTTTGACCTAAACAGCATAATATTCATTTTCGTCTCCTCCAGGAAGTACTAGAAGTTACTCAAAGCAGTGCAACCTGGATTCTGTCAGACACTTTCAGTGGTGGTGTCATCCCTAAATTCTCGAGCACCCTTCCCCAACAACAACAACAACAACAAAAATAAATAAAAATAAACAAATAAATAAAAGTAATATAAAAATAAAGCTAGAAATCTATTGAGAACCTGCAAAACTCTACTTACACCCCCGAAACTGAAATTTTGGCAGAATCGCTGAGTGCAAAGGATGATTATTGAGAAATTTTGAATTTACCCATTCAACGACTCCTTAAATAATAACTTTCACCTGGGGCGGTTTAGGTGGAGTTTATTTTACTATTTCTAACGTATAAGCAATAAGTTCTACTATTATAACGTAAACTGCCATAATTTTATCTAACGTTGTTAGTTATGTAAGAAGAAAGAACAGATTTTGAATAGTTCCAAATCAATTTAGTGAATTCGGATCGTTCAAATCATTACAGATTCCTAACAAGTACGTATGTTGAAATTGGTGCTGGCATGGATCAACAGGTTTCCCTGGGGGTATCCAAGATATGTATGGCACTGGGCAGGGTGCAGAATCTTCCCAACTTATCTGAGGGAGGTGTATTTTCTCAGCGGAATACATTAAATTACAACCTGCGTTAAGCTCGAAAGTGTTTAATATCTCTTGAGGGAAGGAAATGTCCCATCTCCTCCATGATTTCGCACCCTATGTATGGATATAAAATACACATATATTTTTCTAATTCTGCCTACAATTCTGAATGTAGAGGGCGTTTGTACACCTGGACCGATACCATAAATATGTCCGTAAGTGTAAGTTTACTCAACGCGGTACTGTTGTTCTTAATAACCTGTAAGTGATTCTGTCAGACCCCCGTTCCCAACGGGAGGGTGTGACCCCTCCAAATTCTCGAGCACACATGCAACTTTAATTTTTTACGGCTAAGAATCAATAGAACGCAGTAAAACGTTACTTACACCCTCGTTACTTACTTTACACCCTCCCAAAATGAAACTCATGCCAGAATGTCGGCTTGCTCTAGACTGAGAAAATTGTTATTGTTGGATACATGTCCACCAGAAACAAAAATTAACCTTTCTATAACCGTCCCTTGGAAGGTGAATCGGTTCCGAATACAAAGTCGTATCACTGGCAATTCACTCGACGCTTGGTAAACTAAACGAACGTACAGTAAACGTACTGACTGTTTATATAAGAAGTTACAAGAAAATTATGAAACAAGAACAGCATAATGTAGTTAGTAATTATGTTTCAAGGCAATATAGTATCTCAGTTCGTCATTTGCAATCAATAACTTACACACAAATGTATTATCGTCTCTTAAATTCACACCCAGTTCTGTTTCTATCATGCTAATATTATTTCACCGAAAAATGTCACAGCATGTCATTGAGCAAATCAATTTTTTAAGTAAAACAAGTTAGCGCTGTGATCCTATTAATAATCCCGAGGGCTTCGGTCGCTTGATAGCATCTCAGATACACAGGCATTCCTTCTTATAAAATAGATTGGCAACACTAACAACTATGGTGTTTAGGGACGGGAAGACACACAAGGTTGTTCTACAACTGAGATGCAATACGTTTTCGATCTGGACATTTGCCCAAAAACATATGGGCAAACCTTGGTGGAACTTAAAGGCCACATATGGAATTGTTTAGCGTTCTTTAATTTTCACTCCCACTCCCGTTAAACCCTCTGGGGCGTGTCGAATCAATAAAATAAAGAAGTCATTCCTAATGAATTGACGATATCTTTCGAAAGACACCTCAACCAAGTTCCTACATTTTCTGGTTCCTGAAACATAAAGAGTCTTGAATTGCATATTCACTCCCTGTTTCACTCCCTATGGTCTGCCGAATCGAAAAAGAAAGATAGTCATTCCTAATGAATTAACGAGACCTTTCAAATGACACCTCAACCAAGTTCTTACGTCTTCTGGTTCCTGAGATATAATTTCTTGCAACAGACAGACAGACGGACAGACAGGAGCGGGATATAAAGACCCTTATTTTAGTATTTGCTATCAAGGGGCCTAAAACTTACACCCCAAATTGCTCTTTACTTCCATTTTGAAGCTCGCTGAACCCAAATCTTTTTCCTTTTTTCTACCCCTACTGTGTTTGAATAGGGGGCCGGGGGGCGTCAAACCCAAAACTTCACGGAGGACCACCAGTATTTGAGGTTGAAAACTCCCGGAGACTCTGATACTAAAACTGCTTTCAGTTTCTCCATATCATTTACACTTTTAGAGTCATTACAATTTACTTTTTGATTGCGAGGGGTTCTTGCACTAAACCCATAAGAATACACAGAGCTACTTAAGATGACCTCGTGACCTTAATTTCTGCCCTGTTGCTTCGTAACTTGGTTCATATCACCTTTCGTCCTTTCCGAATGGAACGCCAAGGTCACGTTTGCTCTTTTATCACCCAACCCTCTTTTCGTGATACAAATAGGAGCCCTTCACTGTTCTCAATATGTATGTGCAAAACACACACACACACACATAGACCCTGTGAGTTCTGTACGTTGTGAGGAACAAGACAGCAAGAACTGGTGGGTGAAATAAGCGCATGCGCAGTTAAGTGTGTGTTAGATGATGCGTCAGGTTTGCCAACGTCTATGCGGATTCCAGTAAAGGCATGGCATGAGTGAAAAAAGCTATACACCTTTATACGATTAGCGAGGGCAGCGCCACGCACGGAATGTGCAGGGACTTAAACTATACATTTTGTATGCACTTTTATATCAAATGGAATCCCGGATCCAATTTTTCAAGTGAAGTTTTTTGAGGTACTTGGACGTTGTAGAGTACGAATAACACGGCTTGTAAAGTAAGACCCGAATACGGATCTCAGAAACACCGGGGTCCCATAATGACGGCAAACAGTAAATGTAAGTGAGTCGCAATGATAGTGGGATGTATATATATATATATATATATATATATATATAGACAAGTGCTGTATTTTTGCTTACGTTGATCGCAGCACTAAAATACATGATAAACTATTAAACTGTTATTTATTTGAATAGCTTATGTTTAAAGTATAGCATTGAAGATGCTAAGAAGAGTGATTGATTCTTCAAATGAGTGGTACTCCCTAAGAAAGTTTTCTTATTTTTACCCTGAAAAAGTAGTGTAAATTGTTATACTGAGAGGGCTTAATTAAAAGGCAATAACGGGCTTAACCGCTAAAGATAAAAGTTATCAGCTTTTTCTTGTTTAATTTACTTACCTCCTTAGTGAGGGCTGTTTAGATTGCCCAATTTTGTTATTAACAGTAACATGCCCTTGATTTGGCTTCCGACTAAAAACAAGGGTGGAAGAGTCCACCTTAAGATCAGGTCGAAACTGAGTGCTAAAGTATTGCTTCTTGTTATATGAGATAATTTGATAGACAACACTTTTTGGCTGCAAACCAAATATTATGATTAACTATTATCCTATACGGGCCATTCCAATGAGCCTTGGTTTCATTCGTGGTATAGGCCGATAAGTAGAATTAAGAGAAAAGTTATTGTTACGATGGTTCAGGGTATGATCCTGGTGGTAGTGAATGTGATGGCGGAGGGGAGAAGTAGCACGATTTCTACATCAAAAATAAGGAAAATTACTGCAATAAGAAAAAAAGCGAATTGAAAATGGAGTTCGGGGGGATGATTTGCGATCAAATCCACATTCAAACGGCGATCTCTTTTCTCGGTCAATATTTGTTTCTTTTAATAGTAGGGAGGTTAGTAATATTACGGTTGTTGTAATTGTTATAGTGATTAGGCCGGCAGTTAAAATTGTGTACATTATCTGTCTCATTTTATATGAGTTTTTTAATTGGAAGCCAAATGTATTATTTATACTAAATAGATAGTTTATCCTCCTCATCAATAAATTGAGATGTATAGAAATAGTCATACTACGTCTACGAAGTGTCAGTATCAGGCTGCTGCTTCAAACCCGAAGTGGTGACTTGGGGAATAGTGGTATGGATGGTTTTGTGGTGCTGACATATGTTACTTCACTTGAGTATAGGGTTGTCAATACTGCAAATACGTAGGATTGGATGATTGCTACTGCGGATTCTAATGTTAATAGTAGGATATGTCTAAGTATTATTAGTGATAGTAATGATGTAGTTAAAGTGGGCCCCGTTCTAGCTAAAAGAGTTAGTAAAAGGTGTCCAGCTTCTATGTTTGCTATCAGTCGAACTGCTAGGGTTACTGGACGAATAATATTTCTGGTAATTTCAATGCATACTATAAATGGTATTAGGGGGCCGGGGGTTCCGGCTTGCAGGAGGTGGGCAAATATATGTTGAGTATTAATAATTCAGCCGTATATTATAAAGGTTAATCAAAGGGGAAGTACGAGACTTAATGTAAATGTTAAATGACTAGATCTTGTAAAAATATAAGGAAATAGTCCTATAAAATTATTGAATATAATGAATGTGAAGACGGTAATAAAAAGAAATGTTGTTCCTTTATGAGTGTTTTTAGGTCCTAAAATTGTCTTAAATTCTTTATGAAGGGTGGTTACTAGCTTATCTCAGATAATTGTTGTTCGGGTTGGGAGGAATCATAGTGATGTGGGAATACTTAATAGCCCTAAAAGTACTGAGTCAATTGATTGATAGGGACAATACAGTTGAAGTTGGGTCAAATACTGAGAATAGGTTGGTTATCATTTTCAGGTTAGAGGTATCTTATTAATACTTGTTTGTTCTGTACTTAATTGGTTGGGGGGTATATTAAAGTACATGATTGAGGCGAAGATTAGGTAAATAGTTGAAAAGAAAAGAAATAACAATAATCATTTTAAGGGGGATATGTGTGGGATTAAAAAGAATTACGCTTTAATAATTTGGCTATGACATGGCCATGTTATGGTGGTTTAACTAACGTTTCTCTTTAGGACTAACTGTTACTTTACTATACTTTGGTTTAAGAGACCATTGCTTACTTTCAGCCACCTAATGAGGCTTCTGGGGCAATGCTTAGTATTCAATTAATAAATTGTTGGTGTGGACAGGTTTCTATAACAATTGGCATAAAGCTCTGATTTGCCCCACAAATTTCTGAACACTGTCCAAAGAATAGACCAATTCGTTTTGCGTTCATTCCAAACTGATTAAGTCGCCCTGGGGTTGCATCTGCTTTTAGCCCCATAGCTGGCATGGCTCATGAGTGAAGTACGTCTGCGGCTGTAATTAAGACTCGAATATCTGTGTTGGTTGGTAAAATTACTCGGTTGTCTACGTCTAAGAGTCGAAAGTTATTTTTTTATCTCCTTGATTGGGACTATATATGAGTCGAACTCTGTGGGGGCAAAGGCTGAATATTCATAACTTCAGTACCATTGATGGCCAATTACTTTTAGAGTTACTGAAGGTTGATTGATTTCATCAATTAAATAAAGAAGATGGAGGGACGGCAATGCAATAAAAACTAATATGATTGCTTTTAAAATTGTTCAAATAGTTTCTAAGGTTTGTCCTTCTAAAAGGTATCGGTTAGTGAATTTGTTGAATCTAAAGAGATTAATAAGTAACCTACAAGGACAGTAATTATTATAATAATAAGTATCGTATGATCGTGAAAGAAAGTTATTTTTTTTATAATCGGCGATCTAGTGTCTTGTAGATTTATTCGGTTTCAGGTAGCCACCTCTAAGAAAGATAGTAATTAGATGTCATTTCCGGGACTTAGGTCCGGTGCACTTATCTGCCACCTTAGAATATTAAATAGTTAAAATTGGAATTTCTGTAGAACTATGCTCGGCTGGGGGTAGATTTTGATATTCTAAGGAAGTGGGCTGTTGGTCCGGAAAGAGAACGGTGCGGGAACTGGCTAGAGCCTCTCATACGGTAAATAACAGTATGAGAACGGCAATTAATGATAAGAGGGATCCTACGCTTGATACCATATTTCATGTTATGTATGCGTCAGGATGATCAGAATATCGTCGTGGTATGCCTCTTAGGCCTAAAAAGTGCTGAGGAAAGAAGGTGATATTTACGCCCAGGAATATTGTGATAAATTGAATTTTTAATCAATGGGGATTAAGGGATGTTCCACTATAAAGGGGAAATCAATGAATAATTCCTGCTATAATGGCAAATACTGCTCCTATAGAAAGTACATAATGAAAATGGGCAATGACATAGTAAGTGTCGTGTAATACAATGTCTATTGATGAATTAGCTAATATTACTCCTGTTAGCCCCCCAACCGTGAATAGGAAAATAAATCCTAGTCTTCAGAGGGTCGGGGGAGAATAGTTGATTTGTGTGCCATGAAGAGTTGCAATTCATCTAAAGACTTTAATTCCGGTTGGGACTGCAATGATTGTTGTGGCTGCTGTAAAGTAAGCTCGTGTATCTATTTCCACTGTAAATATGTGATGTGCTCATACAATGAATCCTAGAAATCCGATTGCTAATATTGCATAAATTATTCCTAAGGCACCAAATGTTACTTTTTTCCCTCTTTCTTGAGTAACAATGTGGGAAATTATGCCAAATCCTGGAAGAATTAATATATATACTTCTGGGTGACCAAAAAATCAAAATAGATGTTGGTAAAGAAAGGGATCTCCTACCCTGTTGGATCAAAGAAAGAAGTATTAAGATTTCGGTCTGTTAATAGTATTGTAATAGCTTCGGCTAGTACGGGTAATGACAGGAGCAGTAAAATAGCTGTAATTATGACGGATCATACAAATAAAGGGATTCGTTCTATTGTTATTCCTGGCGCTTGCATGTTAATGACAGTTGTAATAAAATTTAGGGCTCCTAGAATTGAGGATACTCCAGCAAGGTGGAGGGAGAAGATTGATAGGTCAACTGATCTTCCGGCATGCGCGATTGCGTTTGACAGGGTAGGATAGACAGTTCAGCCAGTTCCCGCACCGTTCTCTACAATTCTTCCAGTTAATAGGAGAGTAAGTGATGGGGGAAGAAGCAAAATCTTATGTTATTTAGACGAGGGAAGGTTATATCAGGGGCACCTAGTAATAATGGTACTAATCAATTACCAAATCTACCAATTATAATTGGTATTACTATGAAGAAAATTATAATAAAGGCATGGGCTGTTACGATTACATTATAAATTTGGTCATCGCCAATTAGCCTACCTGGGCGCCCTAATTCGGCACGAATTAATAATCTTACAGAGGTTCCTACTATTCCTGATCATGCACCAAAGATTAGGTACATTGTACCAATATCTTTATGGTTTGTGGAAAATAATCATCGTTGCAGGGTGATTATCGGATATAAGTAAGACAGGATGGCTGAAATGTTAATAGATTGTAAATCTATGGATGGAATTGTTGTTCCTCTTGTTAGGAAGTCGGAGGTTTTATGGTCAATAGTTATGATACTAGATTGCAAGTCTGGAGAAGTGCAAATAAAAGCATTAAGACCTAAAGATTTTCTTTATGGGAGACTTTGAAGGTCACTAGTTTATTGTTAACTTAAGGCCTTAATTTTAACAGTTTAAATTTAAAATTAATGGTGATATTAAAAGGCCTGTTAAGGTAAGAGAGGTATTTGTTAATCTAATTATTTCTTTTCATTTTGGTTGGGTGGTTTTTGTTCAAGTTTGGACAGTGTGCGTTAAAGTAAAGGCTGAATATGCAATTCGTATGTAATAATATAAGGTGATTATGGCTATTACGATTATGATTATAAGGGGAACAATAAATAGTATTTGGGTTATATTTGTGTAATAATTCATTTTGGAAGAAAGCCGAGAAAGGGTGGTAGTGAAGATTGCAAGTTTTTTAGTTGGATTAATTTTATACGAGAAGACTTGGTTTAAGTAATAAATTTTGGTTATTTGAAATAGCAGTGTGATTGCTGCGGTTAAGGTAGTGTAAATAACTAGATAGAAAAATCATCTTGTATTGTCGCATATAATAGCTCTTAAAAGTCAACATATATGAGCAATTGAGGAAACGGCTATAATTTTTCGTAGGGAGGTTTGGTTAAGCCCTCCAATAGCTCCAATTGTTACAGGTGAAATAATTAGTAAGAATATATTATTTGGGATAATTGCTATGTAGGATATTAGGGTAAGGGGGCTAATTTTTGTAATCTTATTAGTAACAGGCAATTTGTTCAACTTATTCCCTCTATGACTTCTACTAATCAAAAATGAAGGGGCGCTGCTCCTAGTTTGAGGGCTAAGGAGGTTGTTATAGTTAGGTTGCTGATATTTATTATTAGGGAGTTATGGTGTAACAGTATTACGATGGCTGAGAGAAGGATTATTGAGGCTAAGGCTTGTACTAGGAAACATTTTAGCGCGGATTCAGTTATTCGTTGATTATTGGTTTTTGAGGTTAGAGGGATAAGGGATAGAAGATTAATTTCTAGCCGTATTCAAGCTCCGTACCAGGAGGTTGATGATACGGAGATTAATGATCCTACAATTAATGCTAACGTAAACATTAATATTTTAGGATTGGTGAGCATGAGAAAGAGAAGGAGTAATCTGAAACCTTCATTGGCGGGTTATGAGCCCATTAGCTTTGGTAGCTTGTCTTTCTTTTATGCTTTAATGTAAGGTGCATGTCAATGTTTGATGTTGAAGGGGAAAGTTTAATTCTTTCAGGTATAGGCTAGTATAATAATGAAAGTATGTGTATATACATTATTTATCCTATCACTATAATCCTTTATTCAGGCATTTCATTTATTTTTTAGATAAATAAAGAGTTATGTGATTGAAATAATTAGTGAGGGTTTTGGTTTTATGTAATATAAATAGGATGAAGTTGTATAAATGTATAATAAGGAGTACAGAATATATTATACCTTAATTAACAGCTATATTACCGGCTATATAAATAAATAATGTACATACGTTACCATTATTTACTAGTATTTACAGCTCATGCTTATAGAGGTTTTAAATATATATATTAGAATACAAAAAATGAAAAAAATAATATTCTAAAATATATATGTGCGCGGAGGGCAGGTGAGTTGTTGTTGGTGGGATTTTGTCAATTATGTTATTCTAATTTTTGTTCCTTTTAGTGAATGGCCTTCATTCATTTAATAAGTGTAATTTTATAACTTTTGGGGAAAGTTTTATTCAGGCTTATTTTTCTTTTTATGATTTTTGTACATGTATTTTTTTGAGTTAAGGTATAATTAATAGTATTTTAACTTTGAGGGTTAAAATGTTGGGTAAGAAGCTAGCAGTGCTTGGTTTTATTTATTTAATGTGAGTTTGAAGTATGTATTTATAATTATAAGTTCCGGTAAAATTCGTGCCTGCAGCCGCGGTTAGACGTTGGGGGCTAAGGGAAAGTAATGATTGTTGTAGATAGTGTTATTGTTTAATTAGAATTAATATAATTATTTTGTAGGTGAAATTGTTGTGTTTGTTTATGTTCTTTTTTCTGAGGCTATGAGAGTGTTGATATGAACTAGGATTAGATACCCTCTTATAGATACTGTAAAGTTTGTATTAAGGTTGGGGTAGTAATAGTTATGTTCTTGAAACCCAAAGAGTTTGGCGGTATTTTAGTCCATTCAGAGGAACCTGTCCCGTGATCGATAGTCCACGCTGTAATCTTATTTGTTATTGTTCGCAGTTTGTATACCGCCGTCATTGGAAAAGTTTGGAAGTTATTTTCGTTATTTTAATTGAATGTGAAATCAGGTCAAGGTGCAGCTGATTAATAAGTGGAGATGGGTTACAATAGTTTGATTATAACGAATTTTTATTGAAAAATGAAATGAAGGTGGATTTGAATGTAATTTTGAATTATATTATTTTATTGAGTTAGGCTCTAAAATATGCACACATCGCCCGTCGCTCTCATTTTTAGGTGAGATAAGTCATAACATAGTAGGTGTATTGGAAAATGTACTTAGAATGATCAAAGTTGAGCTTGTTAGTTTAGCTATTCGTTTACACCGAGGAGGTTTCAGTGCAATTCAGATTGCTTTGAAAGATTAGGGAAGTTATTACTGTGTAATTTAAACTTATTTATTTTTAATGGGTAAAATAATATAAGGGTTATGTTAGTTTGGTATTTTTTATTAATTGAATTGTTTTGGGTAATAGTGTATGAAGTACTGTATGGGAACATTTAAGTATTTGAAAATTATTTTTATAAAGAAAGTTTATGAGGCTGTACCTTTTGTATCAGGGGATAATTAAGATTTAAATAATATTATTTTGTCCCGAAGCAAATTAAGAGTTAAAATGAGTATGGGAAGTGTAGGTTGCAAACTGCTTTTTAATACCATTTTGGTAATGAAAATTTAGCAGGTTTTTGTGATATGTGGTTGAGTGGGGATTGCATTTAATGCAGTAGTCGTATATGTAATATATAGTTTTTAATTATTTATTTTTGACTAATTAAAGTCAGGGGATTTGCTCTTGATTAAGTGTTTTTTCATAACTTGATAATGAGTTATTTTATTGTTGTGGGCTTGGAGGTAGCTATCAACTATGATTTTGTTATAATTTGTTTAATAATTTTATAATATTTTATTGTTTTGGTTTGGGTTAGTTATTACTACTCTATTGTTATTAATTTTTAGGTAAGAAATTATTATATTATTAGTATATATCTTAGGTTGAGTAAGAGGAACTCGGCAAATACATTTCTCACCTGTTTATCAAAAACATGGTCTTTTGATAAAAATATAAGGTCTGGTCTGCCCAATGAATTATTGTTTTGAATGGCCGCGCTATTTTGACCGTGCAAAGGTAGCATAATCATTAGTCTTTTAATTGTTGGCTTGTATGAATGGCTATGTGAGGAAGTGACTGTCTTTTTTTAATATAATGGAATTTTACCTTTGAGTGAAAAGGCTTAAGTGATTAGGGGGGACGATAAGACCCTATAGATCTTTATATATGAATTTATGCTGATGAGTTGATATTTATTTTTATGTTTAAATTTATGTATTTCATATTTATTTTATTCAATTCTAGAGCCACATATAGAGCTTTCAATATCGTCAAGCATTAATCTTATATAAAAAGAAATTACAAGTACAGAATTAGACTTTCTTTTAAAAGTTTCAAACACAGGAACGATGCATTACAAAACAAAAACCATATAATTCAAATGCAATGTGCATAAAAGAAATCAATCTTATATAAACAACATACATCTGCGAATAAGTTTGGAAAAATTTTCCAAACAGACCCATAAATGATCCATCCCAAAATAATAACATACTCAAAATACATAAAAATAACATACATAAAAAAACATAAAAATAGCCGATGAAGGAAAGTCACTTTAGATCAAGAGTCACATTTATGTAAAATTAGGATGTACAAGCAGCTAGAAAAATACATTAAAAATTAGCAAGTTTACCAGAGAGAAAAGTAAGCCATCTTATTCAATTATGCATGTTAAGCTTTAAGTAGGACTCGATTTCCTTCACATTGTAAGCTGCAGATTCTATGGAAATTCTTTTCAGATGAGCTTTAAAAGTTTTCAAACTTAGCTGTTTAACATTTGGCGACAGCATATTAAGCAATTTTACTCCAGTGCTAATATGATTTTTATGGGTAATACTCAAGCGAGAATGTTGTAGTCTCAAGTTAGATCCATATCTTGTGACGTATCCTGTGTCGTTACTTATTTTACTTAAATCAGATCTATTGTTTTTTATATATAACAAACAATGCAAAGCATAAATACATGACAAAGTCATAATACCCTCTTGACGGCAGCTTTACACGAACCAGAATTATTTAAACCTTTCAGACAGCGAATTGCTTTCTTCTGCCATATAAATATGCCCTTAGCTCCAGGGGCGGTCGGGAAATATAAACTTTTCCTATATTATTTCATTTATGAGTGTTGTTTATTTGATCCATTTTTTGTGATTATAAGATTAAGTTACCTTAGGGATAACAGCGTAATCTCTTTTGAGAGTTCTTATCGACAGGGGGGTTGCGACCTCGATGTTGGATTAAGATTTACTTAGGTGTAGGTGCTTAAGGGAAAGGTCTGTTCGACCTTTAAATTCTTACATGATCTGAGTTCAGATCGGCGTGAGCCAGATCGGTTTCTATCCCCCTAATGGTTTAAATATTTTATTTATATTAAAATAATAACTATTTTGGCAGAAAAGTGCATTAGATTTAGGATCTAAGAATGAGGTGAATTCTTCATATAGTAGTGTATTTTAATTTTTGGTTGGGGCTTTTTTCTTATATCATTTTAATTATTGGGGTTTTAATCGGGGTTGCTTTTTTTTCTTTGCTTGAACGTAAAGTGTTAGGTTATATTCAGGTTCGTAGGGGCCCTAATAAGGTGGGATTTTGCGGCATTTTTCAGCCATTTGCGGATGCTATTAAGTTTTTTCTAAGGAGCAAAGATTTCCTACCATGTCTAATTATTATCCTTATTACTTGGCTCCTATTTTTAGTTTAATATTATCTTTGCTGGTTTGATTGTGTATTCCTCTTGTTAGATTGGTTGTTACTTTTTCTTTGGGTCTTTTATTTTTTTTGTGCTGTACTAGTATAGGTGTTTATAGTGTTATGGGTGCTGGTTGGTCTTCTACTTCTAATTACGCTTTATTTGGGGGGGGGGGTTACGGGCTGTTGCTCAGACCATTTCTTATGAGGTAAGTCTTGCTTTAATTTTATTATCTCTTGTTTTTTGAGAGGTAGTTATAATCTTTTTGATTTTGGTCTTTACCAGAGAGACATATGATTTTTGTTTATTAGTTTTCCGTTGTCATTGGCTTGGCTGGCCTCTTGCTTGGCTGAAACGAATCGGACCCCTTCGATTTCGCTGAGGGGGAGTCTAAGCTTGTCTCTGGCTTTAATGTTGAATATAGCGGAGGTGGGTTTGCTGTTATTTTTATGTCGGTGTACGCTAGAATTTTGTTTATGGGGGTTTTGTTTACTATCATTTTTTGGGGTTGTGATGTTCTTCCTTTCATATTTTTTACTAGGGTGGTTTTTATTTCTTTTATCTATATTTATGTTCGGGGTACCTTACCTCGTTTTCGTTATGATAGGTTAATATATCTTGCTTGAAGGAGATTTCTTTCTTTGTCATTAAATTATTTATTATTTTTTAGTGGCTTTCGGATTTTAAACAAAAAGCAATTTCAACTTCATTAGCTTAAAACCACAAATAACATACTGCAATAACATTACGATTGTTTTTTACTTGCGTTTCAGCAGAAATTCGATAATTTCATATAATCCTTATAAGTTGTAGTCAAATTGAAAGAATCGCAGCTGGGTGACTAACAATTTTGCCCATAACAATGCCCTACAATAAAATAAATATTGTTGTACAATCCGTTTACATTACTAACGTTATTCAATGAAGTATTGAGAAACTGATAGATTTCGAGCTCAGAACGACATCGTATTCCACTCGTCTTGTCAGCTGATAAAATATTTAACTAACATAAAACACCAGAAGTTTCATTTTAATAGCATCAGTGAAAATGCTTCAAAGTTCATGTTGTCACACGGTAATTCGCTGTAGAAATTTTACCGCAAATTGTGTACAGTTCATTCTGTTCTATCCGAGTCTAGTTGTACCAGTGAGACTATGCTTGTTAAACTGTTACACTTAAATTGGCTTTCGAACATTCTCGGTTTGGATTGACAAGCATTACGAACAGAGCATGTGATCTTTAAAATCACCTGATATCCTTGTATTAGTAACTATGTGTTCTAATCTGCAATACATAGCGAAACTATCAATGCACAACTAGCAGTCATATCAATCGAGTTAAATGACACGATATTTCATGAACTAGGTCTTACAGGATTTCTATTCTATTGTATTTTTTAAACAAACCACAATTTCAACTTTATTAGCTTAAAAGCACAAATAACAAACTACAATAACATTAAGATTGCATTTTTACTCACGTTTCACCAGAAATTCGATAATTTCATATATTCCTTATAAGTTGTTGTCAAATTGAAAGAATCGTTGCTGGGCGGTTAACAATTTCGCCCGTAACAATGCTCTACAATGGAACTTATAATGTTGTACAATGCGTTTATAATACTAACGTTATTCAATGAAGTATTGAGAAACTGTTTGTTTGGAGCTCAAAACTTCATCGTATTGCGTTTATCTTTTCTGATCTTGGTATAATTAACTAAAATAAAACACAAGAAGTTCATTTTAATAGCATCACTATGAAAATTGATTAGTGCAGCGAACTTGATGCTCTCAATGGTAATTCACTGTAGTACTTTCACCGCAAATCGTGCACAGCTCATTCATTTCTTTCCGAGTCTAATTCCACCAGTGAGATCATGTTTGTTAAAATTATGTTTGTTAAAATATTACAGTAAAATTGGCTTTGGTACATTCTCGGTTTGAATTGTCAAACATTATGCACAGGGCTTTGATCATTATAGTCACTTGATGTCCTTGTATTCGTATTTATGTGTTCTAATCTACAAAGCATTGCGAAACTATTAATGCTCAACTAGCAATCATATCAATCGATTTATTTGACACGATATTTTATGAACTAGGTTTTACAAGAGTTCTATTCTACCAAAAATGCATCGTATTTGCTAAACAATACGCAATTTGAACTTTCTTGGCTTGACAGCACAAATAACATACTACAATCCCATTAGGATTCCTTTTTCACTTACGTTCCAGCAGAAAATCTATAATTTCATATAATACTTATAAATTGTTTTTAAATTGAAGGAATCGTTGCTCAGTGATTAACGATTTCGCCCGTAACAATGCCCTACAATAGAATGCATATTGTTCTACAATGCGTTTATATTACTAACGTTATTCGAAGAAGTATTGAGAAACTGATTGATTTGGAGCTCAAAACGGCATTCTATTGCGCTTGCCTTGTCTGATCTTCGAGGAATTAACATAAAACACCAGAAGTTACATTTTACACCAGTTAATAGCTCCGCTCTGAAAATTGATTAGTGCTGCGAATTTCGTGCTCTCCACGGTAATTGGCTGTATTACTTTCACCGCAAATCGTGTACGGTTCATTAATTTTGTCCGAGTCTAGTTGTACCAGTGAGATCATGTTTATTAAAATCATGTTTGTTAAAATGTTACAGTAAAATAGGGCTTTTTAACATTCTTGGTTTGAATTGACAAGCATTAGGAACATAGCTTAAATGGTTATAATCACTAGATGTTCTTGCATTGGTATTTATGTGTTCTAATCTACAAAGCATTACGAAACTATCAATGCTCAACTAGCAGTCATATCAATCGAGTTACTTGCCATGATATTTCATGAACTATGTCTTACAACATTTCTGTTCTACGAAAAATGCATTGTATTTCGTAAACAAAACGCAAGTTCAACTTTATTAGCTTAAAAGCACAAATAACGTACTACATTAGCATTAAGATTGCTCTTTTGCTTATGTTCCAGAAGAAATTCGATAATTTCATATAATCCTTATTAGTTGTAGTCAAATTGAAAGAATCGTTGCTGGTCGATTAACAATTTTGCCCGTAACCATGCCCTAGAATGGAATTCATATTGTTGTACAATACGTTTATATTACTAACGTTATTCAATGAAGTATTGAGATACTGATTGATTTGGAGCTCTAAAAGGCATCGTATCGCGCTTGTCTTGTCTGATCTTGGAATAATTAACATAAAACACAAGAAGTTTCATTTTAATAGCACCACTCTGAAAATTAATTAGTTCTGCGAATTTGAAATCTCAACGGTAATTCGCTGTAGTACTTCCATCGCAGATCGCGTATAGTTCAATCTTTTCTTTCCGAGTCTAGTTGTACCAGTGAGATCATGTATTTTGAAATCGTGTTTGTTAAAATGTTACAGTTAATTCGCTTCGGAACATTGTCGGTTTGAATTGACAAGCTTTAGGAACATAGCTTAGATGATTATAATCACTTGATGTCCGTAGATGATACTCACTTGATGTGTTCTAATCTACAAAGCATCGCGAAACTATGAATGCTCAACTAGCAGTAATGCCAATCGAGTAATATGCCAAGTTTATACCATGAACTTTGTTTTACAAGAGTTTTATTCTACCAAAGGTGCATTGTATTTGGTAAAAAAAACACAATTTCAACTTTATTAGCTTAAAAGCATAAATAACATACTACAATAGCATTAAGATTGCTTTTTTACGTACGTTGCAGTAGAAATTCGATAATTTCATATAATCCTTATAAGTTGTTGTGAAATTGAAATAATCGTTGGTGGGTGATTACTAATTTCCCCCGTAACAGTGCCCTACAATGGAATGCATATTGTTGTACAATGCGTTTATATTACTAACGTTATTCAATGAAGTATTGAGAAACTGATTGATCTCTGACTGACTGAGCTCAAAACGGCAAATTATTAACTAAAATAAAACCCAAGAAGTTTGATTTTAATAGCACCACTCTGAAAATTCATTAGTTCTTCGAATTTGATGCTGTCAGTGGTAATTCGCTGTAGTATTGTCACCGCAAATCGTGTAGAGGTCATTCATTTTATCCGAGTCTAGTTGTACCAATGAGATCATGTTTGTTAAAATAATGTTTTTGTAAAATGTTACAGTCAAATTGGCTTTTTAACATTCTGGGGTTGGATTGTCAAGCATTAGGAACATTGCTTTTATCATTATAATCACTTGATGTCCTTGTATTTTTAATTATGTGTTCTTATCTACAAAGCATTGCGAAATTATCAATCCTCAACTATCCGTCATATCATTCGAGTTATTTGCCAAGATATTTCATGAACTAGGTTTTACAAGAGTTCTATTCTACCAAAGGTGCATTGTATTTGGTAACGAGACTACAGATACTGGACTATAATACTATAAAGTAAGTACCTTTAAGAAAATTCCAGTTACATGTTCAAGTTCGTGGGGTTTATTATATAGAGTGGTTTAACCCATTTTACACCAAATCATGGGTTCCACCATTAGAAGCTCAGCTGTTCGTTTCGGCCGTTCATAACGATTAATATTAATAACTTTCAGTAATAGTTTCTGTCTTTCCTCGATGTCTTTATTCTCTTTTTCATTACGAAAATTGGAAAACGATGCTACAATAATTGGTGCTATTTTGAATGTAAAAACCATTTGCAATTATTAGATAAAGAAAGTTGAACGTTCCGACGTAGCTGAAAAAAAAGAAGGAAAAATTGCGGTAGATCTGACATTCAAACCCAAGTTCATGGACATCAAAAATACGTAATCCACGTGTTCAAAACCTCTCGTCCACGAAGACTACGTGAAAGTGTGTTTTTCTTCGTATGTTCTCTGAGTCAGTGTGCTTGTATTGGTTGCAATATTGAAACAATTTAAACGTGATCTTTCAGGAACGCAACGCAGCGCTTTTCGGGATAGCTCGTACTGATTCACGTGCCCGTCTATCAGTTTAATTATTTTCACTTCTGTAGGGCATATATAGTGCATTGTTTTTTGTTTTTGTTTTAAACCGAAATATGAAAATACGAACTTCCATATTCATTGAAAAGGTAAAACTTAATTCTAAAATAAGCAAGTACACTAAAAAAAAAGCCATTCCTGGGACTCGGCCAGAGATCTCGTACTTAAGAATAAGAAGAAAATAGAAACTTAATACTTCTAACTTCTCGGGTACTAGCCAACACTGTATGTGTTTCTCCCTGTGTATCGTAGTAGTACTGAGGACCAGTGTCAGTTGAGATTTCGCTGTTTTGAGGTCCTATGGTTATAATGCCTTTGGAATGTATTATGTTTTTACATGTGCCGTACACTAGATTAATTTAAGAACACAACACAAACCAAAAATTAAACGACATTAGAATGTTTCGGCAACTAACGGCTGACGTGGATCTACAATGGTTCAAATTGTATCATTTTTCTTCCCCTCCCTTCTAACATGTCCTCGGTACACAAGAAAGGCATTATGAAAATTTAATTTATGAAACCGCCCATCCTTAGTACTATATTGAATTAGATTTTATTTCCGACCTTCAGGCATCTAAGGCTCAGGCCTCTTAGTTGTTTATGTTTATAGTGTAACGAATATGCTAAGTTCATTTAAATTTATATTTATGAACTGGAGTTCGAATTTCACATGATGAACATGTTAGGAATCTGTTTTTATTTATTTTAACAGAAAATCAAGTGGAAGATCCTGTTGCTTTAAAAAATACTTGAATATTTCTTTTTTGATAACTTTTAAATAACTTTAAATACTTGAATGGTTTGAATCAACTGTTTGTATACGCTTATGATGTAGATTTAATAGGGGACGATGTAGATGCACTACAAAGCAACACCGATGTTTTAGTAGAAGCGTGCGATGACATAGATCAAACAAAATACATGATAACAAACCGAAACACAGGGAATGAAGGAATTAAAAACATAAGAATTAGGGATGAGGTCATAGAGAAAGTAAACAAATGTAAACACTTGGGAGCATACGTAACAAGCAAAAATGAGGTCACGGAAGAAATAAACAGTCGCGTAGTATCGGGGAACGCATGTTTCTATTCAGTCCAAAAACTTCTAACATCGCGATTAATATCAAGGAAATTGAAATTGAAAATATACAGAACGGTTATTCTGCCTGTAATACTTTACGGTTGCGGAAGTTTGAGTACAACCCTAGCAGATGAACATAAATTACGTGTTTTTGAAAATAAGATTTTGAGAAAGATATACGGGCCGAAACGCGACGAGATGACTGGAGAGTGGAGGAGACTGCATACTGAAGAACTCCAGGGACTGTACGATTCACCAGATATCATAAAAATAATGAAATCACGACGACTAAGGTCGGTAGGCCATGTAGCTCGAATGGGGGAAAAACGAAGCTTATATTCTATCCTGGTTGGAAGGAGGCCATTGGGAAGACCGAGACGTCGTTGGGAGGACAATATTAGAAGAGATCTTAGAGAAGTAGGTGTTCGTGATGAAAATTGGCTTGATATTGCCCAGAATAGAATCCAATGGCCAACGTTTATTACTACGGCGATGAACTTGCTAGTTCCATAAGCCATAGAGTTAGTTAGTTAGTTAGATACTTTTAATCTATTTCAGTGTTCCTTTCATCTTTCGTTTGCTTGAGAAATTTGAGACAATACGGAGGAATTAACAACAATCTAAAGTTAATGTTCATCATATTGTTGTGAGCATTTTAGTACCAATATCAAACTTTTGCATCGGGCATACGTTAGGGGGATTTCCCTCTAATTTCAAAATATGTTTGCAACTGAAATTTTAATATTTCTATATTTTTGCTAAATATAGTATAAATTAATGGAACACTGGACAGCCATCGTTATCATCAAGTAGTAGTAGTAATTCTTACTGTATCAAACAACCGCCGCGTTGTAGGGGTTGTGCATACGAACTTCAGATCAACACTCGGGAGCAGCGCTAGAAATAATTCGGAATAAAGAATTTCATTTTCTTCGCAGATAAACCAGGCGAATGTCAGGAAGGTGTGTATACAATGATCCTGCTTCCTTCCCCATATTTACTCTTTTTAAGTACTGGAGAATCGATATAATTTATCGTACTTATAATGACACCTTAGATATAATAATAATAATATTAATAATGCTCACCGGGAAAAGCGCAAAATTATGAAAAATAATAAGTTTTCAAGTCCCATTAAACACATTGAATTGTTTAAACCAGTGGTCCTCAACCTTTTTTGTTCGCGGCACGCTATCCTTTATGTAGTGCGATCCAGTGGCACACGTAACATACTATTACTAACAGTCTGTTACTTCTTTTCCTTCTGTAAAACACATTGAATGCACTCATTCCCTTAGTTTTGTTATTACTGAAAAGAAATGTGAGAAAATTACCTTCAGTACAGAGAAAATAAAACTATTTCATAATAAACAAGTGAGTCTGAAGAAAAAAACTGGTGCCTGTTACTGGGCTCGAACACAGGTACCCGTAGTTCAAAAAAGGAAGAAAATTAAGAAGTAGTGCGTTTAACCGCTCGGCTATAAGTTAATACTACTTATCATTTGTTTGCCAATGTATAGTAGTAACAGCTGGGGAGCACTGGCAGTTCAGTTTTCGCTGTTTTGAGGTTGTATGGATATTTTGCCATCAATAAATATATCTACTCTTATATTGCCGTTTAGCAGACTGCATTTAGAATACATGACAAACCCAAAATCAAACATAAGTTGAATATTTGAGGAAATAAAGGTCCAAGTGGATATGCAGTAGTGCAGACTCTATCAAACTTATCACGCTCTCTTTCAGTATGCTCAGTATACGATAAAGACTTTATTACAATTTAATTTTAATGTATCTTTTTGTAATATAATAAATAAAACAGCTCTTTCTTAGTTGTTTATGTTTTAGGTAACCAATACACAACATTCATTTAAAGGAAGATTACCTAATTGAACTTTTAGTTTAAATTTCGTGCGCTGATCATGTTAAAAATTCGTTAGATATTTCTTATTTGTTTCAACAAAACCGGGGCAATATTAACATGTATTTTGGAATATTCTGTTCCTTTCAAAATATTTTAACATTTCTTATTTTAAGAACAAATTCATAATTTTAATCTACTTCAGTGTTATAGGTACTGTTCTGTTTGTTTCAGGTTTATTGTTCCTTCTGTATGCTGACGGTATCGTTATCATATTATTACAATGATAATAGTAATATATCCGCTGGGGTTTAGTGGTTCTGACTACGAACTTCTGGTCAACAGTGGGGAGGTACGCTGGCAATCGTCCTGACTAATATTTCCCAGTTTTTATAGATACACCAGGTGAATGCCGGATGGTGCATAGAATATGATCCTGTTCGTTACCTTTCCCATGCCTACTCTCTTTTAAATGCTAGATTGAATTGAATTTGATTTTTTAAGCCCCTTTGGCATCTTTCGCTCAGATCGGGATGGGTTAGGAAAAGGGTGAAGAAGATACTGGTCAGGATTTTCGTAAGGCACCATCCCGGCATTCGGCTGGTGAAACTGAGACAAACACTAGAAAACCTCGGCCATGGAGTTCGATTCCACGTGCCTACCTATTGCCGCTTCTAAGTCCGTTAAATGTTGGAAAATAGATTAAATTCATCATAGTTTAGACTATGAATCTAGTCAGGATTTTCAGCTTGAGGGGGTGCAAAATCAAAATGGGAGGGGTTGTAATTGGGGTTCCTAAGTTTCTATCGTTTTTGACTGTAAAACAATTAAAGTTGAGTGTTCTGTCCAGGATTTGGGGGTCTGGCGGAATCACTGCTTTCGATATGGATGTCACTCGCATAATAATGTTAATAATAATTACACATTTGTTGCAAAATATCCACCGTTAATATTAATGTTCATCTTCATTCTTCATCACGAAAAACTTCCGTTGTGTCGGCTGGCAACTATTGTAGGTGTTTGATTCCGCTGTTGCCACATGTCCCACTTTTTCGGATTTTGAAATTTTCAGTCGCGCAAATGAGTTTTGGAGAACAGTACAATCGCGAGCATATATTTTTAACCCCTTTGAATGCTCATTTCAGCTATGTGAATTGTGGTAGTGTTCACCTATTGAATATGCAACCCAACTTGATTAGTGGATAACCTTGAATGCCTATAATTCCAGGATATGTAATTCTTCCTCCAAAAGCATTTTGCAGGGAAAAGAATGAGAACATGTATTACGGAATCATATAAATTACAGGCGTTAGCATCACTCAGAGAAATTTGAGATAAAACAAGTTTAAATTTCAAATAGATTTCTTGTAGCAGAGAGAAACGAATAGACATGTATATTTTAAGAAATTTTATATCCAATTGCCACATTCAAGATTGCAATTCATCAATTTTATATTACTATCATATAAAAGAAAAATACTCTGAGATAGAATCAGGGATGGAGCGGAGGAACACAAGAAAGAGAGATAAACATTTGCACCTTAAAAAATGGAATTGCATTCGCCGACGAAGAGCTCTCGAAAGCGAATCAGGAAAACGCCAAATTCTTTTATAGATCCGCAACTTTGTATTTCCGGAAGCGACTCGTTTTCATTCATTCCCGTGTTTGTGGTTGATTATTGGCAAATTCATGTATTGACACTATTGCCACAAATCTTACAGGCGTGAAAATTTAAAAAAAAATAGTTATGGCCTTTAGGGATAGTGTTGGGGAAAGGATGTTGGAAAGTAGTCGGGGAGGACCTAGTTAGTGGGTAACATCTCGGCATTTGACTGATGAGACTGAGGAAAATACCTGAAAATTCTCAGTCAGGATGGGCGGTCACTGGGATGATTCTTATGACCTTCCGATTGGTAAGTAAACGTTCTACTAACTGAGTTATAACCTCTCGGTGCATGTGTGGGAAAGCATGCGAACAAAACAAATGATGCGAAGTTTGATATTTCGTAATCCCGTAACAAGGCAATAAAGTAAGGCCTGCGCTCACAATATTTTCAGCCATAATGTGTCAAACATAATGTATCTGTAGGTTACAAGCAGGGAAAAGACATATAAGAATATTTCTGTGATAATGAGGTTACTGCATAAAGTCAACAAATTTATTTTCATTGAATTGAATTGAATTTTCTTTAAGGCCTTCAGGCAATTATGGCTCAGGCGGTACGGATGATGGAATGAAGAAAGTGGGAAGAAACGGGAGCACCCCGAGAAAA
>JAGDQP010029437.1:1755-23367 GCA_022664845.1 Lepisma saccharinum | reverse complement strand
TCAAGATTATACTTTCTCTCTTTTGTAACGAAAATAATTCTAATTTTGATATTACCGTTCTAAAATCAATTTCTATCGAGTGTTAGTTTTCCTTTCACACATGTTATGATACTTTTTTTTTTACAATTTAGAAAGTTTGTAGCGTATTTTTACATCGTTTAGTTGTTTATATTCACCATTCAATCATAAAAGATATAACAAAAATAAACAGAACTTTTTCGTTACAAAATATTAGGTGCAATATCACTATTTATATCCATTATTCCTGATGCGCTCGCTTATGTATACACGCTCACTGTCCGTAGAGTGACGTCACACACCTTACAACTAACCAACCTTGTCTTCCTGAAATCTCGCTGTTTGACCCCCTCTGGTACCTGCTAATGTCTTCCATAGACTTCACATGTTCGCCCAAGTTTACATTGGCAGGGCACCTTGCTGTCTGCATTTTGACGCCTGCCGATCGCATTGTTATATCTTCACTTTTCAAGTATCTTCATTATTGCCACGAATGGAAAGTGGTGTACCAGATTGTTGTAAATTCACGGACACTAGTATGAAAATACGCCTTAGTTTGAGAATTATATGCAGTGCATTTTTTTTCAAATCTCGCTTATTTTTTTTCATGCAATACTGTCGTATTTCCAGAACTTAATCATAGAGGGTGGTGGCATCATGTGGTCAGTTCTCATTAATGGCTGCCGGTTGTTTTATGTTAATGTTAATGTTTTGTAATGTGTAGTTTATTGCAGTGTTACTAGAATGTATCCAGTATTCTCTAGAACATAGTATCTACACTACATTTTTATAGTAGACTGATCATAGAAGAGTAGCTGGCCGCTGTTGTTGGTATTAGCCATGGTAATGGCCACACTGTACGACAGACTCCTTTATCGTGAAGGTTGGGTCGAAAGATGTTGACTGAGAAACAAAAGCGACTCATGTGAGATTCTGTTAACACTGGAAACAATGGGATGCATATTGTGTTGGCAACACAATTTACTCGATGTTTGTTGCAAAAAAAAAAACAGTGAGACTACGTATAAAACTAGAGTTATAGTTAACAAAGAAATAAGTCGCGGTTAGTGACGTGTTTTCCAGATTCCTTACATTGAGTTGCACACACAGTCAATGTACTGGAAGCTTCTGTGAGTGAGAGGATGTCTGAAAATTGCTTGTGACCTGTATGTTTGAGGTGAGTTATTGAGTATTATCGCTGATAAATCCAATAAACACGTAGAATTAAATTTAAAGATTTAGCAAAATCTGTATGTAGATTTTAAGATATCCCTATTATAAATATTTATGAAAAAAAAAGTTGCAAGCGATATTGATTGTGCGTGCTCTATTCCAAGAGCATGAGTCTACTACATGTTTCCGTAGCATTTTTACGAGATAGGTTACTCCTTATTGTAAAGCAAGTAGAGACACATTTCCTAGATTGTAAACGTTAATGGGAGCCCGAAGAAATTTGAAACAATGAGCTTTGTACGACTTACAATATGAACTGTTTTCAAATCCAGCGTTTCTTTCAATCTGATAATTTAAAATTTTTCATTTGACATAAATTGTGTATTTACCTTAAGCCATGTCTTCCATATCGTGTGCGTCATATCCTCACACCACAGCGTATCAACCTCAAGAAATATCATATATGCCTTTTATATTGTCTAACTTAGTTTCAAAAAGTAGGTTATTAGGAGAAGAATCCGTACAAAATCATACCATAGTTTATAGATGTGTGGAAGTCTTCCTGGTGATCCCTTGTTTCATGATATAGCTTTTATATTAGTGATGGAATTGCCTTAACGCCAGTGGTACTTGTTGATAATTAATCCAAACTGTCTCAGTGTGTAAAAGTACTTTGTTTTGTTTACTTCTAACATCCATAACCAAACTTGAAACCGAAAAATAACTTTATAACATGAGACCAAACGAAGATAATTAGATATTACTATTACGAAAAGTATAACAATTTCCAAATTACAGTTATGGATTTTCAATACAGAGAAACTTTAACCAGTTTAACTAGATACAAGACGCAGGTTCATTGTATGCATGTTATCTGTAGACGCACCAATATATAAACATAAGCAACTTTGTTTGCGAACTATATAGAAGTTAAATGGTGTATTAAGCATGATCCATAATGTGGAAAGAAGGATGGGAACAGATGCCGATGAGCAGGCATAAGTACAAACATTCTCCACCGATGCTCAGAATTAGCACTTCTACAGGAACCCTTTCATTCTCTCGCACGCATAACCACAGTACGCCACTGGTAACCAGCGGGTATGAACGCTAGGGGGAGGTGGAGTGTAAGGTACTTTCATATAGATAGGGAGAGAGAGAGAAAGAGAGATGCCCTACCTCTTCTTCATCTCCATAGGTTGATTACGGATAATTAACACAAAACCGCTACTCGTATTCAACACACGCACTTTCTATTCTCTCTCTCTCTCTCTCTCTCTTCCGTCTCCCTCTCTTTCTCCCCTTTTCTCTGTCTTCCTGTTTCAGAAAAATTCACGTTGAGTGGCTGGCGGATAGGGTAGGAGAATTGTAGCTTAAAACTCAGTGCAAATGAGTGTGAGTTTTACTTGAATATAAAACAGATAACCTGTATTACAAGAGAAGGTAATTTTAATTCTGTGAAAGGCAAGCAACTTTTTACAGCTATTTTTACCTATCTGTTTTTTAGTATTTGTTTATAATATAAAGAATTATATATATATAAATTAAAAAGGGTACGTTGAAACAAGGAAAGTGTATGACTACTAGATGCATCAGTCATTTGAATATAGCTTTTATTGTTTAACAGGATTATCAGTAAACTTAAGCTCAATATTTTTTTTAATATTTAGCTTTATATATATTGCAATCCTCCTGGGTTTCTGGAGGACGTTAGCCTCATCTAGCTTCAATTAGAATGAGGAAATAATAGCGTAGCTCTGATTCAAGAGAATATTCTAGGCTAGATATAATGGCGGGCGGTAGAGACTTAATTAATGCCATCATATCTGGGGCAGGCTGTTGATATATAATTTACTTATTTAAATAGATTGAATCTACATAGCGATAAATTATTCATAGTTAAAACTTTAGAATATTTTAAACGCAGTCTCTTTTCCACCGTGGGCTGATCTTTGTAATTTATTTTAAATGCCCACACAAATATATATAATCAATATTTAATTACATAAGTGGTTGCTATCATATGATTTATAGGGCTTACCGCCTTCTGAATTTAATCAATTTTGACGTTTTAACACCAAACGGATTAGCAAAAAGTATTATTTGTGTGGAATATTAAGATACATGGTAACTGTTCCTGTTCACACGAATATTTTCAGTCTAGACGTTCAATAAATATCCTCGTCCGACCCAGCGTACACATTTGTGTACAAATTAGAAAACACGCGCATTTCCTTTATTGTTTTGTTTTTCTACTGTGACGTGGTCCTGACATGAACTTCAGATTTGGAGTTGTCACTGATTCGATTGCGTGGTCGTAGAAGCTTCCCTTGATGCACTGGCGGGAAACTGAATATCCCGCTATTTAGTCATATGTGCACACCCGGTCATATGTGCACACCCGGTCCATAGTCCAAAACCAGGTCAATTCAAATATATTTGTTTTGGTTCATTGCCATTTTCTAATAATAGTGATACTACTACTACTACTAATAATAATAATAATACCATCAATTATTATTATTTGTGCGATACTAAGTGAAACGGGAAGGGCGTAAGCCACAGTGCTGTTACCGCCCATACAATTCATTTTATCTTATCTTACTAAGTGAAAGGCAGTTTCATTTTGTTATTCCATAGGGATCATTTATTTCCCTTTCAGCATTTGTCATCCTTAAATATATTTGTGTGACTGTGGACTAATCTTTTCAAAATCCTTACATCCAGAGGAAATAGACCAATTATTGGACGAAATCCTAGCGTCTAATCTCGAATGCGATGGTGTCAGAACTTTATACATTAGGAGATTTTGAGCCACAGTGACTCAGTTGGTAGAGTGCTCACCTCTAGTACTAGGAGTCATTCGATTGATCAATGCTCTTGACATGTGGGCTTTGTGGTGGACAAGCACCGTGCGGGTGCTCCCGTTTCTTCCCACTGTCTTCATTCCACCAATTTATCTCATCATAGTCCATACATCCTGCACCATAGTTGCCTAAAAAGGCCTTAAAATAAATTCAAACAATAGGATATTTGTTTCTCATTTTTGGTACGCATGGCAGTCGACGTGTTAATCTCTTTCGGAAAATACTATACATGGAAGTTTATTAAGGAGCAACTACAAAGTTAGCAGACGAAACCACAGGGAAATTAAAGTTGCGACGAGGAAGACGCGCAGACATTTTGTGTTTTGATCGATATTTCAATGGCATTGCTATTCTTGACGCACTATTAGACAAGGCGATATCAAGAACAGGGACGACACTGATGAACAGGTTTCCTCAAGTCAATTTGGAGAAGGTTGAGGTTTGAAAAAAGAGAAGAGAGTTTCTATGGATTTCAAAGTTAGAAAAAATGGAAAAGTTGCAGTACTCAAATTGCATGACAACCGTGCTGTAACTATAGCTTCTACAGTTCATTCAGTAGATCCATTAACAACAGTAGTTCGTTATTCGAAGAATGAAAAGAAGTACATGCCTGTAGAACGACCAAACATTGTGGAAAATTATAACAAACATATGGGTGGTGTCGATCTTCCAAATCAAATGATCGCAACGTATAGATCGTACCATAAAATAGCTAAATGGTCAGTACGTGTCTTGGAACACCGTGCATTCGATGCCTATGGTGACACTACAATGCTTATCGGAAACAACGTGCCGAAATTTGTTTCGTCGGTTCAAAGATGGCAATTTTGACCTGAGTGACAAGAAGCGTGAAAATCGGCCCAGGAAGTTTGAGGACCATCAATTGCACGCGTTGTTGGATGAGGACGATACCCAATCGCAACAAATGCTTGCCGAGCAATTGGGCGTTACTCAAGCAGCCATTTCCATGCGTCTACGTGCCATGGGAAAGGTTCAAAAGATCGGAAAATGGATGCTGCATGAATTGAACGATCGGCAGCTGGAGAGACGCCAATACACATGCGTAATATTGCTCGCCAGACAAAGAAGAAAGTCGTTCTTGCATCGGATTGTGACGGGCGATGAAAAGTGGATATATTTCGCTAATCCGAAACGCAAGAAATCGTGGGTTGATCCCAGCCAAAGCATCAAGATCTTCCTCGAGACCAAATCGCTTCGGACGGAAGACGATGCTGTGTGTTTGGTGGGATCAACAGGGTATCGTCTACTTTGAGCTGTTGCAACCGGGTTAAAGTGTCAATGCCCACCGCTACCACCACCAACAACTGATCAACGTGCACCGTGATTTGTGTGAAAAAAGGCTGGAGTATCAACAAAGACATGACAAGTTGATATTCCTCCACGACAACGCCCCATCGCACACGTCAAAAGTGGTCCAAAAATACTTGGAGACACTTAAGTGGGAGGAGCTACCCCATCCCGCTTATTCACCAGACCTGGCCCCTACATGCTACCATGTTTGCGTCGATGGGCCATGCCCTCGCTGAGCAGCACTTCGATTCGTATGCAGACGTCCGAAAATGGCTTGATGAGTGGTTTGCCTCGAAAGAGCAGGACGTTTTTTGGCGTGGTATCCACAAATTGCCCGAGAGGTGGGCAAAATATGTAGCTAGCGAGGAAAAGTACTTTGAATAACTTGCTTTGTGCTTTCTATGAACACACTGTGTTTTGCTGACTATAAATAAGCGGATGTAAGCTTATACACCTGGTAGTCCAGCTGCAAGATGTAAAAGAGAAGGTTGTACCGGAAGAAAAAGAAATAAATGTATGAAACGTGTGGTGAAAGGATGAAACATCTTAAAAGATTTTCATTGTTAAAATAAATGTTTCACATTGTCGTAATGTTAACGTGTTGCACACACGGACCGAGCCGCCGTAGCTCAGTGGTAGAGCGTTGGCGTATCAATTGGATGATCATGGGTTCGATCCTAGCGGCCGACCATCCTGACTGAAGTTTTCCACGGGTTTTCCCCAGTCACACCAGGATGGCACCGCGACACCTTCCCGAATCCTTTCCTCTCTCCTATCCCGGCATGAGCCTCAGAAGCCTAAGGGCCAAAAATAAAAATTCAATTGTTGCATACGCGGAGTTGTATCTTCCGTAAAACAAATAACTAAATGTGTTGTTAAAATGTTATCGTGTAATTCAATACAGCAAACAAGAAACTACCTTCTCAGTTAGTTGTAGGCTATATCGTAAAGTAAAAATAAATAAATATGTTGCTATTTAATCTTATCATGTAATTACATATTGAACTTAATTTTAACTTTCAATAAAAAATGCACAGTTGTAAAAAAAACTCTGCCTCAACAGGCCAAGATAACAATAAAAAGTACCCTACAATGCAAAAAACGACGTTTTATTATATTTAACTAGGATGTGTAGTTGAAACCCAATGTCCACAAATGTGTACATAACCCATTGGGCACATATTGGACAGAAAACCCAAATGGGCACCGAAAATGCGATCAAGGAACCTAGATTGATCGCTTAAAACAGTTGATCGCGTTATGTAACAAACAATTTTGTCTCGGGTCTGTAGAGGATATGAGATTTGGAAGTGGGTTCACTTGCTTAGTGACTTATTAGCACGATCAAAGAAATTATATTGTTTTCAACTTCCTGGATGTAAATTGGAAAAAAAATCCAGCCAATCAGCTTCTATACATTCAACTTTAACCTGCAAAGTTTACAAAAGTACAAAGATACATCTAATGGTATGGAAGCAAATTTTAAAAAAATGAATTTTAAAGTACATTTGGAAATACTGACAAGTGGGATGCATGGGAGTGGTGACATCCACAAATAACAGTTTTATAGTTTTGTTATCAAGAGACCTAAAAGCACCGAGAAATTTCACTGACGTTATAGAAGATTCTCAGTTTCCAGTGCGAGTGTAATTTCCGCGCATGCGCAGAAAGGGAAAACCGTTTCTTATCTTTACCTAATACTTGTCAAGTTGTTTGCTGTGGCCATTTCTCTCAGTTAATGTGTAGTTTGATCACTAATTTACAAATGGAAACGGGATTAAAGGTGGTGTACGTAGGGGAGGTAACTTAGTTTATGACTACGAAGTTCGGAAGACGCATTACTGAGCCTTTATACTGTTGTCTTCTGGTGTATACTTATGACTGGCAGTTTGGTTCAGTCAGTAGAACTTCGAATTGAACTAACCATGTTTAAGTCCTGTATTTACTCCCAATATCCCTGAAAACGTAATGATGATTGGTTTATATCAGTGAACTTACTAGAAATTTCCAGGCCTGGCTCTTTTTAGCAATAATTCTGAAGATTTTTCATATTAAAGAAAGGACAAATTTTGGTGGCAGCGGAGATAGAACCCAAGTCATCTAGGTGATATCTTCTTGCCTTAACCAACTTTCTGAAAAAAAAAAAATATTAAACATTAAGCGTTGGTTACATTAAATGATCAACAAGTCCTTTTAGTGCAGTAATGAAATAGAAGTAGTAACATCAAAAGAAATCCTTACAGGTAGCACATTGTTACCGATAGAGGATATGAAATTCAATGTCCAGTTTCACAGAAGAGCATTTAGAGCCAAAATTACTGTAAAAGGATGTCAAGGCTAAACCCAAGCAAGAGACCTGTATTTGTAGCCTCAGCTAAGTAAAAAAAGGTGCCAAACTAATCCAGCTTGAGGTTGATGAACTGGAAGTCAGCTTCTCTCTATCTGCTTTCATTGAGCGCTGACGCATATTCTCAAAATGGAAGAAGATAGAGCTATTGAACAGGATCTGTGTATTGAAGTATCATCAGATTAAAAACGGTCGAATTAATCCAAAGTTGTTGAACTTAAATCTGAAAGTTTAAGAAGCAGCCTACATTACAAACGTATGTACAATTGCTCATTAATGCTGGAGGAAGGTAACTCAATACGAAGGCCCCGCCAGTTGTGACATCATAGACGAGAAGGTGGTATTGAATTGAATATTTAGGTCTTTAGCCAACTTTGGCTCAGGCCGGATGGATGAATTAGTGGAATGAAAGAAGTGGGAGGAAACGGGAGAACCCACGCACACGGTGTTTGTCCACAACAAAGCCCACATGGTACGAGCGTGGATCGAACCGACGACTCGAAACACCAGAAGTAAGCACTCTACCATTGAGTCACCGTGGTACACGAGAAGGTGGTATTATGAGCTCTACAAGTAATGTGAGTTCCCCCAATATTCCACATAACTGTAGCTAGCATCCTGATTATGACAGCAAGAATTATTAGTAGAAGTTCCTGGTTTTGAAGCTTGGTAGGTATGTTGCAGTTGATTGTATGTATCCGTGGGCTGTGGAGTGATTTATATTTTGTCTTTGAAGAAAACTTTCTAAGGTAATATCGACAGTATTACAGGGCATATTTGTATAGATTAACATAATATAATCAAAGCTTTCGATTGGTTAAATTTCAAGGATTGTATTGCTGTAATATTAGCTTAATAATATCCACAACTAGTCGAGGCTATTATTGTACGATTTTCAGTATGGCTAAGGTGGTAATATGAGCCCCCAATTGTTATTGGTATATGGTATCCATGAGTGAATTATGAGTTCAGTGTATACTTTGTGCAATGTAGGTACACAGTGAATGTGCCGAATGAGAAAAGGAACACCATGTTTGGACATGTTTTAAGAAAAGGAAGACATACTTTTCTTAAACAATTCGTACTAAAAAGTTAAAAAAAAAATTTTTGTTTGTGCATGACAAAATGAGAAGAACGGAACGGTCTCTCATATAGAGTCACTTTCAAATGGCGCGCCTAATGCTTTTCTTTTTAGTCATTCTTAAATATTTTTTTCTTTTACTTTTAGTACGAATTGTTAAAGAGAAATATGTTTTAAAACTTTGTTTTATATTTTTTAGTTACTTCGGTGTTTAGATACTTTTTATCGAGCTAATGGTTTGTGACAAATTCTTCCGCAAGAAGTCCAAACGCAACATCGTTACAGGTTATTATTTATTTTAGGATAAAACAGTCTTTATTAAAAAATATTAAAATATGTTTTCAAAATGTATAAATATATATAGAAATATATGAAAGTAACAATGGAATATAGTATTGTCACCCGACCTACGTTGCTGTGCAAAATTTCAATGTTATATGACGTCGAGAAATGAGTTAAATTAACTTTACAAGATTTGAGGACACCACAAACCATTGTGAACTAAAGAAAGGAATATAAAAATGTAAGTATTATGCATTTATTCTACTTTTAACAGTGCTTTTATTGATTTTCTCTATGTGGCTCATATTGCCAGCACAGTCTTTTTTTTTTAGAGAACGATATTATTTTAGTTTGTATCCTGTAAATCGATAACACGCAATGAAATTATATTTATATATTATTTCATAATACTGTGAAAACATATCACAATATATTTCCAGCAAAATTCATGCTAAATCAATGGGAGGGGGAATCATACGGCCTGATGAATCAAGGTCGTTGAACTCTAAGATGAAATCAGTTTTCCTGAAGCTACTCTTGTTGTCACTCAACGTTCTGTAACAGACAGTCAGACAAAATTAACTTAAAAGTTTCCCAGTAGATTTTGCGGGAGGCAAATCCTATTAAAAATCGGGAAAATCTGTAATAAAAAACAAAATAATGAACAGCTAGTTAAGTACAGTATCGGTTGAGTGCTTTTGTATGTATATTGCGTCATACGGAACGAAAACGAGGACACTAGAAAAGAATGAAGAATAAATAAGGAAACCATAGTTATAGAGAAGAATAAAAATGAAGAAAAAATATATATGAACAGAATTAAGAGAAAAGTTAGATTAAGAGCTTCTGTTTTGCATTGTGTTACCCTGGAGCTGAAAACGTGGACACTACAAAGAAAGTGTTGAAGACGTTTCGCAACCGAGAAGAATGAAAAGTCGTTGAAAGCAAAAGTTCCGTAATGTGGAAATAAAGAGAGAATGTAGCAGAAACAAAACGGTGAGTTAGAAAAGAAATCTTTGTGGAGAAACTGTACGAGAGCGCAGTTGAAACAATGGTTGAAGGTTGGAAAAAAGAAAAGGAAAGTGCAGCATTTGGAAAGAACATTTTGCAGAAAGCAGAAAAGTAGGAAGTAAAGGAAAAAGAATAAGTGTAAAGGTAGTAAAGTGAAAAGGTGAAAGTAAAGTAAAACTGAAAAAGTAAACTAAACAGAATGAAAGTACAGAGCAAAGCGAAAGAAGTAAAGTGAAAAAAGTGAAGGTAAAGGGATAACGAGTAAGACTAAAGTGAAAAGATTAAAATTAATTGTAAAGTGAAGTAAGTAATGGGGGAAAAAAATGAAAGTAAAATAAAAGAGAAGCAAACTAGAAAAAGTGAAAATAAAGTGAACAGTGAAGGTAGTGGTAGCAAAGTATAGATGAAGTAAAGTGAAAAGTGTAGGAAGTAAAGAGTGAAATGAGAGTAAAAAATTATAAATATGAAGGAAAAAGTGAAGTGAGCTGTCTTGGAAGATAGACCAATTGCAAAATCTTTGATATTTTAATAATGGTTAAAGGCACTTCTATTCATAAGTACATTTCTATCTGTTAGATATTCTCACTGTTGCTGAATGCCATGCAACCTAGATCATGGGTGAAATAGAACATTAGATGTTCATGAGTGATGTTCATCGGTGGAGTTCATAGGTGTAGATATTCGTGGGTGAAATAAAACACCTTTCCAAGCAAATTTCCCGGATTCACATCATTTTCTACTCTATTACAGCAAACACTATTCCCAATCTGGTCAGAAAAATTTACTAGGTACGTCCTTTGACAGCCCACTTATAATTAAATAAGTATAGGGGTAAGTGGGAAATCCCATCATGGTACCTTCATGGCGAGTAAGTTGGCAGCACTGACTATTGTGGTGTTTGAGGGGTGTTGAAACCCAGTATTTGTAGTGTATCGAATAGTACTCAAGCTAAATATGGTGCATGTATGTTAAAGGGAATAGAAGCCTTTTTGAAAATTGATTTTAATAATCAGGGTAGCAACACTGGCAACTGGATTACTTGGGATCTGGAAACCCTCCCCCCACAAATGTTTTTTTTCTAGCGTGTAACTATATAATCTTACTAAGTGTGATGCAGATGCATTGAATGGTATAAAACACTTTTTTCAAAAAATTAATTTTACAACCAGATGGCAACACTGTCAACTGAAGTATTTTCAGGTTGGGGACCCCAGCAGTCGTAATTATATAGGATATCGAGGTGATTCATGCCACGTTTGTTTGGGATACGTTGAACGGTTTAATAACGTTGCAAAACAAACAATAATTCGCTTTTATGTAAAGCACATTATAGACAGACGAAACGAGTCCATCTTATTATCACCAGGGAGAAGGATGTTACTAAACCATAGTGTCATCTACCGCCAGCTACCGTAACTTTTCGCACAGCAATAGAAAAACTGCCGACACGCAAGATCAGATTGTGAAATATTTTTATTTAATGTAAAATTAATTTTAATGAATATAAAGATAGCATGCTTGCATGCTTGCGTACAGGGAAAGATGGGTGAAAATACACTTTTTTTAAAACAATAAAAAGGGTTTGCACTCGTAACAAGTAGACCTACTACACGATGACAGCTAACCTCTCAGAAACGTTGAATCCAAAAGTTCAAATAATCACCAAGTTATAGCTGTTTTAAGAATATGAAATGCATGGGAGTTAATGGAAACGTTGGACTTTAAAATGCGTTTTACGAGAAATTACCTTTCCCACTTCTTCCCCTATACAATTCATACTTTTTCATTTTTAGATACGACAAACTTTTTGCTACTTGCAACGTGGATAATTTTTTAAAAAGGGAGTACTTGGATGTAAAAAAAAAACTAAATTTCTGTTCACATTTAACTCCGTGTTTTAATTTGGGATCATAGAAATTTCTCTTGGTAAATATGTAGATAAAACAACGTCGTATTTGCATAAAATTCGCTGATATACTGAAGTACTTTGTACATACAGACAACTAGTTTTTGTTTACGGAATGATAGAAAGAAAAAAAACGTTAAAATAAACTAGATTTCTCTAGCGTAAAATGAAAGAGAAGTGAAACTAGGATAAAAATATAGGAAATTCCAATTAGTCTGTTCTTGTGATTTTCATCACGTTTAAAATTTAGGTGAAATACACTATTTAATCGTCATTACCTTAGCGAGACAATATGATTTATAATGAAAAGAAGCTTACTATTTTTCTTTGGATACTGAATTGCAAACAGTACTACGTGTCAGTCAACGGAACGAAACTTATTAAAAATACACAGGAAAGGTTGAAAATTAGGACTAAAAAAATTGACATGCTGCTGTTACTGATTAGGAGAAATAATTCATTAAAAGTCAGGTGCGAAAAGCAAGAACGGACGAGTACCTGGTAGCTTTTTCCTATAGCAAGCGAGATGGCCACTGTGGCTAGAATGTTAAACCATACACTTATGGAGTCTCGGATTTGAATTCAGTCGTACTGATGTTTTTTTTCCTCACAGGTATAAAGTGTAACGAAAGATATTTAGCTTCAAAGTATGCGGGAAGTGGAAAGGAAATAAAGATAAGCATAAGAATGGCGAAAGTGGAACTCAATATGATGAAGAACCTTTTTATTCGTGGACCCATAAACAAATGGTTATGGAATATATTAAATAAATATATATATTTTTTGTGTGTGTAGAATATAGCGTTGTATGGAACAGAATATATGTATACTCTACGAAAGAGATGATAAAACATTTCTAACTTTCGAAACGTGGGCATGGAGAAGACCAGCTGCACACAGAAGATATGTAATGTGTAAAAGTGGTGAAGACAGTAACTGAAAAAGAACTGAGACAATGAAGAAGAGAGACATGAACCTGATTAAGACATTGATTACGCAGGAAATTGAAGGTATGGTTCAATGATAAAGAGGAAGGGGAAGAAGCTTATACAGCTTCTGATATTAACAACCTTCAAGCAGGTTTGACGTACCGTGTACGCGAGAGAAACCAGCTACTTTTGGTGGTTTGCCGTAGGGTGTAATACTTTTCGCATTGCCGATGGATGGCAGAGAATATACGAAAGTATTACACCTTGCGTATGCCGTTCGGCAAACCGCCACAAGCAGCTAGTTTCTGTCGCGTACATGGTACGGCAAACAGACTTGAAATGTTAAAGGTGATAAATTATACACTAAGATAAAGGTAAAGCGCAAGATGAGGAATGGAGAGTTTTTCTTTGAAGGAACTAATGCATATGGCAGAAAACAACTATTCATCATGATGACAGAAGTAATAAACTTTTTATCTGGAGAATTTGAAAGAATCAGAACAACTTTCGGAGAGCACAACAGGAAAGTCTGTTGAAGGAAGTGCATTTTTACGCTGAGAAGAGTTGGAAATCTTATGAGGTGCCACAGGTACATGACCTGAAAGATGCCACCCAATAAAAATTTACAGTCGAAGTGTGAATAGATAAGATGTTTAGAAAATAATTTATCCTAAGTGTTGAATACTCCTTAAAGAAAGACACCACTAGAAGAACGCAATGAGACTCAATCCCTTCAGTCGTTGGATCTCTAAGAAGAATTACCACAGAAGATCCTTTCGAGACAACACTAAGAACTTTAGCAAGCTGTGGAAAAGCGTGATGAAAGAATTCGACAACCTTGAGCAGTACAGTCGTAGAGACTTTCTTATTACTCGCATACATGATTTATCTAAATCTGAAAAGGAAGATCCAGAAAAGATTGCTCTAGACATCGAAGTTGTAGTTGGCAAAAGGGCATACACACTAAATCTGAAGAGCCGAAATTTTCACTCCTCTTTCCATCGTGAAAGAGTAGTTTCCAACGAAAAACTCTCGTTTTGGATAGAAAATATTATATTTTTAGATGGGATTCCGATATTTCACGGATCGTCATCAAATTTGAAAGGGTGATGTCTCATGTTTTTCTAGAGTGGTTTGAAATGCATCATGGATATTAGTCAAGTTTGTTTTTCCGCCATTTGTCCGTGAAGGTTATCGAAAGACGAGGCCCTACTGAGAAGGTAATCGCGTTTAGACAACAGGCAACAGAAGACCGGATAATTTTTCCAGCGACAAAAACATATCAGAAGGGGTCAGGACTAAGGCATATACATATAAGTAATCTTGGAAAGTTCTTCTCAAGTACCTGACAAGATTAAAGAGTTCCTTTCGAAGGTATTCTCTTGCAGTAGGGGGATACGGCGTTGGATCGCTGCACTGGTGGGAAGGAAACATGTTCAAATTCCACTGAGGTCATTGTTTTTTCTCTTTTTCATTCATAACAACATTATTTTCCTTTCTTAATTCTTATGAGTAAAATGCTCCTTTTCCCTTATCTTTCATATTCAACATTTTATTGTGTTGTTGACATGTTCAAAAAAATATTCTATCAGGATAGAAAGAAATTCATCTAAAAATATTACGTTCTCGTTGAAAAGAAATATCTTTTTTTCCGATGAAAGTCCGCTCTGAAAGAGTGGTCCACCTTTCAGTCCTCTTTAAGATGAACATTCTGCTCAACTCTTGAGGAATTCTGGTCTTCCAAATTTATCTTGTAGATTGGTACAATAGATCAGGCAAGACAATGGAAGGAAGACAGCAGCTCAAATTGTAAGGGAATGTTATAAACCAATTATTTTAAACTTTATACCTTACAAGTACCACAACATGATATGTCATTACCACAAAAGTCATGTTAGGGGCAAACGAATATCCATAACAAAATCTCTAACCCTTAAACGACCGAAGAGGACAAGGGGGAACCCTGTAATCAAAGGTAGCCACAGAATACATCTTCGGAAGTTGTAGGATGAAAGTGTATGTCTTTGAGATATTGCTGCCAAAACTCCAAGTAATTTGGACAATAATGAATGAAATGGTACGTTTTTTTACGGTACTCTGCGATTTCAAATGACAGTCGTAAATAGAAAATATCATGACTTTCGACCTTTGACGTAATATATCTCTGGAAAGGAGAGAAGTACAAAAGTGATATTTTTCGTTTCTTTCTAACTTGACCCATATTACTTACGTAAAGAAAATCATACAAATCTGAAAATGTTATCATAGAAGACTTTTTAATTTTGGGTGATTTGAGCTGGAATGACCGACTTACACATGAAATTCAAAGAGCAGAATATTTCATCTTTGAAGGCTGGTTTACACAGGGCGAGTAATGGGACGAGTACTGCTTCCAGTGTACTGGAATGAGGACACGCTTTATAACTGCTAATGCCAGTACGTTTGAACACAAAAGTCCTCATGCCAGTACAACTGAACACATTCGAGGCGAGTAACGAGGAAGGATGGTCAAGCTTCATCTTGCGAAGAAAGGGAAAAAAAAACACTGATTGCACACGCTGATCCACTCGCCTGCTACTGGGCCGATTACTACGTTTTCAATCGAACCACTCTCCTCGTCCAAATACTTGCTCTGGCACTTGACTGTCTACTGCCCCCATGTGTTTACGCACAGCAAGTACTGGACCCAGTACCAGTAGTCATTCGCCCGAGTACTCGGCCCATTACTCGTTTGAGAGCGGAAAGAGTGACAACTCTTTTAGAGTTATTTTTCATCGCAGAAACATATGCTAGTTTATTTCGATGGGAACGTTGACATAACAGTTTTTAAAGCGAATTTCCATCTATTCAAACAAGGTTTCCATCTTTTGAAGATAAAAATGAGACAATAAAATGTTGAAAATTAAAAAAAAAAAAAGATGCAAAAGGCACTATTTGGTGATAAATAGTAACAAAGAAAAGTAATGAACTTATGAATGAAAAATAGTTTAAAAAAGTAATCTCGGGGAAATTTGAATCCGGTAGCTTCCGGTCAGTTATTCAACGCCTTATCGTTTGAAACCACCCTTTTCTATTGCAAATTCCACACTATACAAGTGGCCCCTCTTTTCGCTCTAAGAATAATTAATATTTCGCTCTTTTGATTTAGTGTGTAGGAAGAAGAGTAAAAAAGAGTGAACAGGCTTGTTAGGTTAGATCTTAATTTAGTCGCAGGTGTATATGTTTGTTTGCCTTTAAGAGAGATAACTACATCAGATCTTACTGTAGCAAACAGTATAACTCTACAACAAAAACTTTTACATAGAGATTCAACTTACCAATTAACTCAATGTTCAATAAGGTAACTAATGTTGGTATAAGCGGATGATGTATATTTAATAGGGTCTGATGTAGACGCACTACAAAGTAACACTGATATCTTAGTAGAAGCTAGCGATGAAATAGGTCTATAGGTGAATGTAGAGAAAACAAAATACATGATAACAAGCCGAAATTCAAAGGAGGAAGGAAATAGAGGCATAATAATTAAAAATGAGAATATTGAAGAGGTCTTTTGTTTTTTCTAAGAAATTTTAAATTCTTAGAAGTATATGTAACAAGCAAAAACGAGGTCTCACGGAAGAAATAAAATGTCTCTCAATATCTGGCAACACATGTTTCTATTCAGTATAGAAACAGGGGCGTAACTAGGCCCAGCCGGGCCCCGGGGCAGAGATATCCCAGCGGATAATCATGACCATGAAAATATAGGTCATATAATTACCTTTTTTATTTTAGACAGTACCTTTTTGAGGTACATAGGTTCATACCATTACTTTTCATAGGCCTAATTGTATTTTATTTTAAGTTGTACCTACATTGTTTTCTAAATTGTATTTTTTTTAACCAGGAGAAAGAAAAGGATATAAGCTGTAGTCGTGAGAAATTAATATAAATAAATAAATAAAAATACTATAATTTGAATATAAGAATTTTTAAGTTTTCCAAATTGATTGAACTTTTCAAGCAGGATAAAATAACACTTAGTAGAAGTTTTCAGTTTTTATTTGAAGTCTCGATAGTCAACACAATTGAAACAATCAAGGTAATATACCTTTATTACCTATAGTTGAAAATAAAATAAACTTTCCCCTTTAACATAAAAAATAATGTGCACAATGTTAAAGATACAAATGAAACATGTTCGTGTCCATTAGTCCCCCTTTTTCTATCATCTCTAAACTTAACACAATTGAAACTGGCAGGGTTGGAGGCAAACTAGGCATGTGCGTAGGGCGACAACTACGTTTTAATAAACTCCTTCCTTCACAAGCCTTCCCAACTCCACCCGCATTCAGACGTCCCTTCCAAGAACAGTTAAAATAAGCGACAACGATTTCACGTTAATTATTTACAATAGTATAATTCCAAAGCCGCGCTTTGAAATGTGAGGACACGCTTTGCCGTCAATTATTGGGCAACACAATCACTCCATTGTACTGCGGGACAGTCTGCAGGTGTCGAGAAGGGAGGTGGAGGAAGGTAACATATCTCCATTCTTACACATAATACACCACCAGGACCGTACCACTACCACGGTTTATTTTATTTTATTTTGCTTTTTCTGACAGACTCAATTTCGCAATTACGTTTTCCGTATATTAACGACAGAGCCGACAGGGCCCCCTGAGGCCGAAGTCCCCGGGGCTCTGTCCTGGTTGCCCCAGCCCAGATACGACCCTGTCCAGAAACTGTTTACCTGAAGTTTAATATCAAGGAAGTTGAAATTTTAAAATATACGAACGGCTATTCTGCCGGTAATACTTTTGCAGAACTTGGAGTGCAACTCTGGCAGGAGAGCATAAATTGCGTGTGTTTGACGATAGGGTTTTGAGAAAGATATACCGACCGAAATGGCACGAGGTCACCAAAGAATGGAGAAGACTCCATATTGAAGACGTGTACGGACTTTATGACTCACCTGACATTGTAAGAGTAATGAAATAATGACAGCTAAGATGGGCAGACCTTGTAGCTCGGATGGGAGAAAAACGAAGATCCATCGTGGTTGGTAAGTCGGAGGGGGAAAATGCCGTGGGGAAGACCGAGACGTCATTGGAATGATAATATTAGAAAAGATCTGTAAGAGGCAGATGCTCAAGATGAAAGAAAACTGGCTTGATCTTCCATAAGATAGAAAAATATTGTTACTGCGGCGATAAACTTGCGAGTTTTATAAGCCGCCGGGTTATTTAGTTACCGTTAAACACATGGAAGCGTAGCTGTACAGTTCAACATTTTAAACTAAGATATAAAACACACTTAATTTATTTCACAATCCTGTAACTTTTAATATATTTCCTGAATATTCTTAATATAAAATAAACTGTATTGAAGTGGATGATATGTGTTTTATTTTCTAGTTAATAAACCTACCAGTTGATGTAAAGAGTGGGAGAAATAATTAATAATAAAAATCACGTATTAAAGAAATAATAATAATAATAATAATAATAATAATAATAATAATAATAATAATAATAATAATAATAATAATAATAATAATAATAATAATAATAGTTTGAATCTGAGAGCTCAGATTTTCTACTCGAAAAGTTTATAGATTCGTTATTCTGTTGAGCTATGAGAAGTTGGACATATTTCAATCTTGCTTGTGTCCCTCTTTCTTGCCTCTTGCCTTTTTATTGTTGTTTTATTTTTGCTTCTTTGTTTTTCATTACTCTTCTCGTGTTTTTGTTTCTTCTCTAACACAAAATCCTGTTTATACGGGTAGTGCTTTTGCCAAAAATGTCTCTCCATCCATCAGCAGCTCACTAAAACGGAGACAAGCTGAGGGACAAAAGTCGACGACAAATGGGTTTGCAGTTCTCTCTGAATGGTACAGTCTCTCTCTCTCTCTCTTTCTTTCTTTCTGTTCTCCACTCTTTTCCTTTTTCTCTCTCCTATTTTTCTCTTTCTGTTTTTGTCTCACTTTTTCTTCTTTTGCTTCGACTGACCACATCAAGTGTCCAGGATCTGTTCGTCTAACAACAAGGCACTTTTCAGATCGTTTCCAACTTTGAACCAGTAAAACTACGGAAATTATAATTTTGGAAATAGCTAGAAGTGATTAGATTTTGATAATGAGGCTAATGATTATCACACCCAAGTAAAATTATATTTGTCTTTCGCTTTGCAATAGTTATGATGCAGTCAACACTATGTAGCTATTGAATAGAGGTAGACTGTATTCGTTCTGTGTTTTCTAATAACATTAGAGTGTAGGTTTGCAAGACGATCCGTATTTTCAGTCATTCCCGCATGTGATATTATGTGATGCGTCTAGAATGATGACAATTCGTCCCGTATTTTCTCTCATATTTTGAAAATAGAGATTATATCATTAAGAATAGTATTACCAATCTTATATCTACAGAGAAAACTATTAGTGTTTGAAAATCATCCCAGATGGCGGCTAACCCTTAAATTTTAACCAACTTGTAAACCCGAAACTATGCAATTTTTAAAAAAATAATCTTTGGGAAATCTCAGTTTCTCATTCGGCCTAATCACACTACTAGGTTTCATCAAAATCAAAACAAGTAGTGGCAACCACCTTTGGTCGTATTGACATGGAATGACCCACGTGTAATTATTGTTTGTCAACTATTATGCAGTCAAAACGCACTGATCAAGCTGCAGTAAAATGGAAAAGAATTTCTCTTTCAGTGCGGTATTTAGTGTAAAATTTTCTCGTTGAGAAAAGCAACACGGATTTTTATCAAAGTTGGGGAAGATATTTGAAAATTTTACCAATTTCATTTTTAAGGAATTTACTTACCTTGCGCAATAGACAAGATTAGAAATCCCCTCTAAGCGGTATCCTGACTTCCGCTCCTTATTCTGACCTCGTACGAAAGTCCCAAATTATGGAATAATTCCATAATCAAAATGCCAATACCTGTGATTTCGAAATATCGAAATTGACAAATAGCAGAATTTCAGACTTGTTCAGAAACTTTAACTTTGTGAATATTGAAATTTATTGGAGCACTTCTCTCTCGAAACGAGTCATCCGCTTTAGAGCAAAGTTTGCACAGTAATTATGACATTAATTGAGCAGGCTTTTAGCCTATAAATATTAAAAATCGATCAAGACACGAAGAAATAATCACCAAAAAAATTAAGAAACTTACCATGAACTGGCTCACAACATAATTAAACGCTTAAATAGTTGATAGATGGCAGGTGAAAGCAATATTCAGAAAACTGTTCACTAACATTTACAGATATAAGTGAAGACATAAAATCTCATTTGATTAAAGTGTATTTTAATTATGTTTGTTACCGAAAGTTTCAGGTATCATCGTTCTTTTATATTTTAACGACTAAATTAATTAGGATGTAATTTCGTCTAGTTGAATTAGTGCTATTTGCAGTTAACAGCTATTAAGTAAGCGCTGTACGCTAGATTGCCGCAGTACGGAACGAATTTGACTTTTCCATTTGACGAAGAATGATTAATGCCTACCCAGCATAGCTCTTTCGTAAGCCCTTTTGTCATCCTATTTAGTTCACTGAAAGAAGGTGTTTGTGTAGTGTTTACGTATGTTGTTTTTTTTTTTTTTTAGCGAATTCCCGTATGTGTCTACTGTATACCATTCAGAAAGTTGTTATGGGGTCTGTCCTTAATTTACATTAAAAACATTTTTGTGTTGCTTGTAAATACATTTCAAAGTACAATATAAAAGACAATAAAATATGAAGTGATATAAAAAAGAAACGATAAGAAAAAAACTATTGATAGCCGTTTAAAAATATTTGAAGCTGCAACTTAGTGCGAAATTGACTAGATTTAGGTACAAAGATGCTGAATTGGCTCTACTGACTTTACAGAGAAAACAAAACGAAGTAGCAAAAATAGCAGAGGAGGGAAAGGATTGACGTGTAGCAAGAAGCAGAAGAAGAAAACAAAATAAAATAGTAGAAACGAAAAGTTGAAAAGAAGACGTAACACAAGAAGCACGTGTGGTTACATTTGTTCACGGTTTTCACGAAAAGCGAATGGAAAACATAATCCTAACTATATAACACCTACATACGGTATATTGTACAAACTGTATATTTCGAATGTGAAAAATAAATCACATGTTCAAAACATTATTTGGTTACTATTACTGTATGATGAATTTCAGTAGTTTTCTAACAGTAAAACGTAGGGCTAAATATGAATTATAAAGTAACATTGGTAGGAATTGGAAACTAATGTGACAGTATGAATGAGACTTACATTTTAATTATGAAAAGGAACGAGACGGATTTCGTATTTGATTTAGCTGAATGGACAACAAAAATTTTGAATACGGTTATTGAAAGGAATAATGAATTTGAACTCCCACTGTGTCGAGGATTCATAGTTTTTCTTATTTAAAAAAAATACTTCTTCTATCCTTGGCAGCAATACTTAAATTACTTCAAAGCACCAAAGGCATGTACATTAAATTACTACAAAACATATAATCCTTACTCGACTGCTACATCTGTCATTAGACTACATGAAGAGAAAGAAAACTCAATGTCGGAAAAGGGACAACGCAATTTCTCCAAAACCATTTTCAACCGTTCTGGAAGAAGTGTTCTTAGATTTAAACTGAGAGAAAACTGAAATAAAGATTATATGTGAATGCGTTAATTAGTTACAATTCGAT
>JAGDQP010029436.1:0-23368 GCA_022664845.1 Lepisma saccharinum | reverse complement strand
TCCATGGATGCAATGTATCTTTCACCCATAAGATTAAGCGGATTCTGTCCTTGCATTCGGAATCTGTCATCATTTTCTTGTAAGTCGTAAGAAATTTATGCAGTATATCAATAGAATCAGTGTGGGATTCAGTAAATTTCTGGTATATCTGATCACAAACCAAGGGAGTTGTTAATACGTCAACCATACGAAGTAGAATAATTTCCTTGCTTAAGTCTACACACTCATGGTCAAAGTCAAAGGAAATATCGTGAAAGCACTCATCACAAATTATACTAAAGCAAGGTGTCCATTCTTCAAGACTTGACAGCACACAGTCAACACCCACCTCGGCAAATGTACACTCACAGCTAGCCATTGTTTCCTGATTCAGCTACAGCAGACTAAGTCACAATCGAATCGTCATGGCAATTTATTGACTTCATCAACCAATCAGATTATTTAAATCCAAATGACATCATTACCTAGTATGCTAGTATTTGTTTGCTTAGTTCTTGTTACAACTCTACAAAAATGCTATTTTATTCATAGAGTCTACTGGAGCACGAGACGAGTGTATTAACACTTTTAAAAGTTTTGTAGTCACTAAGTTCAGCTTTGGATACTCCTTTTGCAGTTCGTATCCTGTGAGATATGCAGCCTAACAACACTAGTAAGAGACTTTGCTTTTGGAAATGTACTCTAACATCCGAGCATATCAGACAATAAGAAAACTAGGTGATATCATTTTTATTAAAATAATCCATGGTTGGCAACACTTAAAAATTTGGTATAAGTTGGCAACTCTTGTTGTCGTTGTTGAATTACTATACAAATGGTAAAGAATAATTTATTAAATTATTTTAAGATGGAAACACTGTTAAGTGTAAGATGACAACACTGCTTGTTCAGCAATGCCAGCTGGCTGTGATATTCTCTCACAGACTCTTTCCCCCACCTGTCTCCTACTCTTCCTGTTTCAAGTAAACATGTGGTTGCAGGCTGTGAAAGCAAGGCATGGACTTCCGGTGTGCAGTGCTAGTTTCTTAGTGTCTGTGTGTGTGTGTGTGTGTTTGTGTGTGTGTTTGTGTGTGTTTCTGACGGGGTTCTGCAAAAGTTGGCATATGCGAGGGATGTCCTTGCATCTGGCGATAACATTCATCGGTCAAGTCCCATAAACTTATTAAATATTCTTTCATTATACTACCTAAGATTCTGCCAGGGAAATATATAAAAGTAAGTAATTATAATTTCTCAATACCCATCTATTTGTCTTTATCTACCTTACAAAACACTATATACAAAAGCTATGCCCCTAGTTTAATTCATTAATATATTCAATACAAGTCAGCTACATGGTCTCAGGAAAGGTAGATTTATCAACCCGTGTCGTATAAGGAGAGAGTACATTGTAATTCTAAGATGTCAATCACTTGAATTGACACAACAAGCAGTCCAACAGACCTCATTTTCTTCTTATATTATGAGTAAATGTGGTTCCAAACACCCTTTTTTTGGCTATAATCAGCTCTTTCTAGCTTTCATTTGATTTAAAGTAGTGCAAATGCTGTTTATCTTCTTAACCAAACAGTCTTTTCGACCATAACGTACATGCAAAATCGTTATATACTCTTAAAAATACAACTGAAAGAGTAGATGGTATCTAAAAATCATGTTCAAGCTACTTCAAATGTGAATTTTCTCATTATATATTGTTCAGTATTATATAAATCCATGCTTTTCGCCTTCAAATACACGTTCAACCTAGTTTCAATGACGGTTTTCTTGTTACGTATTGACTACATATGGTTCTTAGGACCTCTCTTTGTATTAATAAAGCGCGTAATATGGGCAATTTTGATTTACCAGAGTTGATTTCTCAAATAATATGCAAACTGTACAAGTAAAATAATGTCTACACTCTATTCTGAACAGTCCCTCACGCGAGAAAATCGAAACAATGAGTCCTTCGTACCATATTTTTCGTGAAGATATGGTTTGTTTCTCTAGTATTCGTGTTGAAATACCTATTTCAATGTTGTATATTAACAAAATTGTATTGCACATGGTCAAATTCGGGTAATCATTCATCTTAGTGGCGCCATTTTCATATTCAAGAACTTGTTTTGTAACAACTAACCTCTAATATAGCGTTATTCTCGTATTTTCGGGTTTCAAAAGTATCTTAAAGACTAGTTTTCTGTTTAAAATCATGTTTGAATATCTCTTTCATAGTGCTTACCGATAAATAAGAGGACTTCATTCTCTAAGTTTCACATCAATTAGTCCTTTTCGTATTTTATTAAAGTTCTTTCTACTTCAAATGTCACTTTTCTCCCTATATATTGACTGGAAGAACTCTCTTCCTAATAACAAACACCGAAATAGTTGCAATTTCATCTGAGAAGTCGGCTTTAGGCATATATAATCATGTTTGTGCTATAGAATACCGCTAAATAATTCTTTCCAGGGGTAAAATATAGTGTATGAGTCATTTCTAGTTACATTATCTGTTAAATAAGTTCTCCAAAGTGATAGTTTGAAGTTTAATTCATTCTTTTCCTATTTCAAAAGAGGTCTTTTCTCCTAAAAACGTCAATGAATACCTATGTGAAGCAGGAAATAGCCTTCAAAACAGTTGCTAATCGGGTAAATTATTCTTAAACATGCGTGACAGAAGACGTATTATATTGGTTTCCATTGCAAAGAACAATAAACACCTTGTATTAGGTTAAAATCAGATTTCAAATATGGTCCAGATGCGTCCCGTATGCTATTCAAAGGAATAATCAGCCTGTATTAACGTAGAATATCTTAAAAGTAGCGTGTATAATTCTATTACATAGTTTTTGCATGTCCTCTGAGACAATATATATCTAATATTTCAACTTAAAATAGATTTCTACAGTTCTTTGTACACTTTCGGTACGCTAACTAGCTCACAAATAGCGATATTGTAGTAATTTCGACTTTAAAAATCTTAAGAAACATCTCAAAAGTAAAATATTAGGAAAAGTTTTGCTTACAGATGCATTAATCACATATTATACACTTCTCTGTGCACAATAAATATACTTCTAGTATCCGAATTATTCGAGAATTGGTACTAATGCAGTAATTTCGGTTTATATTGACTCAAGTCGCACGGTTCTACATGTAAAATATGTATATTTCATCGTCTCAGGACTTCAAATCATTCAATTATACAAATAGAGGTGTGAAAACAAGCAAAAACTCACTTATGCTGAATAATCACATCTCTGGAGTAGAAATTATTCATAAAAGATGGTATTATTATACTAAATTCTTCTTATACAGATGTCAAAACACAAGCCAGCAATTCCATTACAGGATGCGTAAGTATCTATAATATTTATCCTAACTATGAAATATATTTCGTATGAAACCTCACCGTTTCTTCTACTTAAATATTCAGGAAGAGTTCGTATAAAAATCACGCATTTTGTTTCTTATCTCGAGGGAGAAGGTTTTCACTCCTCGAGTCTTCTCTGACACGGCGAAAATTAAAACGATATGTGGCACGAGCCACAACAGATGCCTTGATCTCTTATGTGAAAACAATTAACGTCTGGGCAGACACGCTTCTTTTCTCCAGCCTTCTCCAATCCACGCGAGCCAATTTCCGGTTCCCACGGCTACAAAATTCCCATGCTTGTCTCTGGGGGTCAACGGGTTGAAGTCGAGGCCCAAAGGTGAAGTACTGTGCGGAAGGAGATGACAGTTTGGTCAAATTAATGGCCAAAAATCTCAAATTATGAGCCCAGGTGCTTCCGTTTCGGTGGGTGGGCTCGGAGATTCTAGCAAGTCTCTACTATTTAATGATTAATTACCTCCATCTATTTATTAGAAAGAGAAGAGATGCAACAGATGTTTTCTTTCGTCTCAAAATTTCAAAACAGAAGAAGAAGAGAGTAAAAAAAAAGTTTTCTCTATATAGGCCAGCTGTTTCGCCTTCTCTCCAAACACTTCATTTAAATTCAGTATTGTTCAACACTGGCGTTGTGGTCTTGGAAGCAGTACTGAGAAAGACAAGCCGGGTTCGAGTCTTAGTGTCTGTCATCCTGACAGACGATTTCGACATATCTAGCGTATGTCTTCTTGATTTGTTATCGAATTCATCTTACGACAGGATAACACAACAATATTAATTTCTAATGAGTGGTCGCTATAGGGTGCTCATAAAATAATTGACATTTATCTGAATTATAAAATAAAAATTAAATACAAGTAATTGCATGATTAAAACAATGAAAATATAAGATGTTGAAGGCAATATGTACATCAAATGACTGAAAACTTGATAGGAAATTGATTATTGACTATTACATGTTTGATACTATTAACTAATGCATAGAGTATACACTGTATGGACAAAAAGGTGGTACCATATTGAACATTAATTATTTATCGTATTGATGCAATTAAACACAGTTAATAAATCGTTATTACTAAACATTTAAGGTATTCACTCTCTAAACATATCATTTTCATGTATTACTACACCTTCCTTCTACCGCACATTGTACAGACTCCTAAAAATGGCAGAGGACGCAAATTCAAACATGGTGTATAAAAATCCTAAGGGGGGGAAGGCCATAGCCGCTACTACCCCCCCAGGATATTGTAATTATTCCCGTAGTATACTACTAAACTAGCTTGCGTTCAGACTACCGAACTTGGTTATCGTGCTTGTACTACCATTGTCTGTAAAGAAACAGGCTGACGTTTCCGTAGAGTAAAGAAGCTGCTTGTTATACGGGAGAGGATTAAATTATATATTTTTTAAAATGAACCCAAATGAATTGATTGTAGAGTCAAATTTTGTAGATTAGTTCTGACATCATTTTTTTTATATTTTAAAAGTGATACGCATCACAATTATCCTATATATTTCGATAAAGAAAGAAATAAACTCACGAAGTGATTCGTGCCTAATAACTAACTTGCGTTTAGACAGCCGTTACTTACTAACGTTACAAGATAACCGTCGTAAGTTGACGCTAGTTAAATTTGAAACCCGCGTTAACGGTAACTACCGTTTACATTACTAAAATGAACTCGGGTTAATGTTAACCACGGTAAGATGTAAGTAATATAAACAAGGCATAAAACTCAATTCTATTTCTATTTCTATTTCTATTCGACTCCTCTGCACCAGGAGATGGAACCGGCAAATAGACCTTTCCTTCCAGTCAAGGCAAGTAATACATTAATAATTACGTATTAGTAATGTGAATAAGTAAGAGTACTAAATATAGCCTTTACGTAAACGAATTTAGTGTGTGACCCGGAATAAGCGAGAGTGGCAAAAGAAAAAAAATGTCAAAATCGGGGAGTAAGTATTGAAAGTTCTAATCAGGGTAAAAACTGTCTAATCCGGTAAAGTTGGAACGGATATGGGGCAATAATATGGGAAGGAAGAGTAAGAGAAAGGGAAGAGAGGAATCGTGTGTATAATTGGGTAAAATGTATGAATGTAAGAAACAGTGAATGTATGTATATATAAAGTAGTATAGTAGATAATTGAATGATTGTGTAGTGTATGTCTGTAGCACTTATCTCTTTCCACTTCCGCACTATTCACTTCTGCAGAGCTGCAGATCTTCGTTGTGCACGCCTTGAAAGCCGTCACCAAACTCAACGATAAGAGAAGACAAACGCTCGTGCATAATTGAACTACGAAAATGGACCTTAATAAGTATTAATTTCGAGAAGGTCATTCTTGCTGAAGCTACTTAGAGGGAAATTTAAAAGTAGTTTCAACACCAATACCACTGACATCACGACTGACAGTCTATTTTATATTATTATAAGAATTAGTTCCGCTAATCTTAAAACCTTATGATTAGAAACATTTTTTTTTCTAAAATCTGGGGCCTCTATATTTCCTGAATATTTTTAGATAGAGACCTTGTGCCAAAACGGAGTCCGAAAAGAGTTTTCTGTATATTCAGTTTTAAGTTTAGCCCCAGTTATTACACAATAACGAAAAGGGGTAAATTTGTAAAATAGCTCAGGAATACTAATAAATACTAATGGCCAGGGGCGGACTCTGGTAACCAAAGGGCCCATCCGGGAAACAAAACCAAAGGGCCCACCCAGTACTAATCAAACGACCCTCGTGGTAGTGGGCATAATGGCGCGTGCACCCGAAAACTTCTTCCAAGGCTGTTCATTAACCTTCATGATAGTGGGCCTTCAAAGAGGACTTGCAAGGACGCTTATGATACTGATCTGGTCTCAAATTACAAAGCCTTAAGTATCGGCTTATCCTATAAGTAATGTCGTATTTTTGCACCGTGAGGAAAGGAACAATAACTTACCTGGAATACTACAGTTAGTCAGGAAAATAGTCTCCATAGGACTCCACAACACTCTTCCACCCGCCAACCAGTTGTTGAATCTCCCGGTGAAAAAATCACCGGTTTTGGAGGCAAAGAACTGGGTCACTGTTCGTCGCACGTCATCCTCATTTTGCAGTGTTTTCCCAGAAATGTGGCTTTGCAGGCTGCGAAAAAGACAGTAGTCTGTTGGTGCAAAATCTGGTGAAAACGCCGGTTAGGGGAGTTTCCCCCGGCCACATTCCTCGATCTTAGCACAGGATCTTGTTGTCGTCTGTGGGCGCGCATTATCACCGTGGATGAGCACGCCCTTGCTATTAACCAGAGCAGGACGTTTCTCCAACAATGCAGTCCGTAGGCGTTCAAGCTGATGACAGTGTATATCTGCTTGATGGTCTGGTTATGTGGCAAGCTCAAAATGAATTATTCACGGACATCCCACCAAACACTCAACATCACTTTGCAGGGTTGGAGATCCTATTTTGGCACAGTTCCTGCGCCCTCCTTTATGTATCCACTGTCGTTTCCGTGTAATGTTATGGTAGAGGACCCACTTTTCATCCCCTATCACCATTCTGTCCAGAAATGGCTTACGTCTGTGACGGGTGAGCAGGGAACTGCAGATTTCAATTCGCTGCTGCTTCTGTTGAGGCGTTAACGCATGGGAGTAGTCATTTTTCGAGTTTCGCTTTCGACACGTACCGAAGGTCCTGCAGATGACGATGAACGGTCGAATGGGGACATGAAGTTCGCTGGCCAGTTCTTCATAAGTTTGCAATGGATTTGCCTCCACCACTACTCGCAGGGCATCGTCGTCCAGTTGTACAGGTTTCTGTCCTCGTGGCTGGAACCATCCCTGTCACTTTCGCACATCCACATCACCCTGACAACATAAGACATTGATGTTTCGTGCCGCTGTTCTGGCTGGATGTCTTTGCTGAAATTCATCCAGCATGATATGCTGTATGAGGTCCTCCGACACTGCCATGGACAAACAAAAGCCGTACTTGCAAAACGTGGAGTAAGTCACCCACCTTCTACACACTGTTGCACAATCAAGTGCCCTATATGACTCAGCTATGGCACGTGCCGTCTACTTCACTATTCGCTCGTCAGGTGGCGTCATTGCTGCGGTCATCGCACATACTACATTACTTATGGAATAAGCTGATAGACATAGTGTCTTAAGTAATATGGAAGTATTAAACCAATGTGCAATTTGTATTAAATTTTACGGTGGGCTCTTCTTGCGATTTGTGAGGGCCGTCCACAGTAGGCCTGCTGAGATTAGATAATGTTGAACTACAGCACTAGGGGGTACTATTCGTGAGTATTATCTTTTATTTCTTCCTTGATTTCCCTTTATGTTAGTCAGAACAGACTTGTGTGTCAAAGTTGATACTTTTGAAAGATCGGCAAGACCAGCTAAATCTTTATTGAGTATTATTAGGGGTACGCTGCCAAGACAAAAAGTCAGTCGGGGTCCACCTGGGAACTCCCGGGTTCCCGGTCGGTCCAGTCCGCCCTTGCTACTGAGCTCTCGAATGATAAAAATACTTCTTATTAACAAAATTACCAGACCCTATTTCAAGAATGGGCTTAGTCCGTTTTGGGTTTTGGCAAAAACGCATTTAATTATCCATGAAAGTTGTAAAGCTCACTTAAAAAAAGAAGCTAAATTGATTATATTGCATCATTATTGTTATCAAGGGATCAACGAAAATGACACAATTATTTGCGAGATTCATGACTCGCTGACGACAATGCATTCTCATATTCAATTTCTGAAAATGCCGACAAAAGCTGTACTTTGTTCTCTACAATGAATTTAGTATAATTATGAAAACGGTAACGTGCTCTTCCTCTCAGACATACCTAAGGCATGCAAGTTGCATAAGGTTGGAAACAACATTTACTTTTCGAAATCCAACTAAGGTTTAGATTTATTTTTTGTATCTCAAGACTTCGGGGAAGGGGGCTCTAGCTCGTGATACTCCGGGTTTCGAGTCCGCCCGCTACACCACTACTTGTAACGAAATTATGATATGGTATCTAGGTCACTTACTCCTGAACTTTTCGTAAGCTACAAACCCGAAACTTGAGGGGCCTTCAGATAATGTTTTTAGTAAGCTGCTACTTTGAAGTAAGGTCGTCGACGTAAATTACAACTCCAATAAACAAATGCCGCCGCCGTTCACGAGGTTGCTGGTTCAAATCTAGCGCGGGGTTTGTATATATTTAAAAAAAAAGTATTTTGCACCTGTATAATCGAAAAGGGACCTAAGTCAATAGTTACTAACAAAGCCCACACAAAATAATGTTTATTAAAGAAAACGAACAAAAGAAAAACGTGCTAAATAAGCTAATTAACAAACATGACGAATCAAAGAGCAAAACAGGAAGAAGTAGAAAGTGAGGAAAGAAACGAGAGAACAAAAAAAGGAGAGTAGAAAGTCAGAAATAAAAGAAAATTACTTCGAAACATGATTACAATCTTTACATTACTATAATTCATTCTTCCACCTTATTGTTTTAATATTTATGAAAATAAAATATTTTATTTTGTTTAGTAAGTCCTTTTAATAAAAGTTATATATCTAAAGAAGAAATATGAGATACATGTATCACGGAAGTCCTCTGTGCAGGAGAATCAGCTTCAGACTACAGAGGCTATACAGGTGACACGAGGAAGTGATGAAGCAGAACCGAGAAGCGCATTTCTCCCTTCAGTTGTTCAAAGTTTACTTCGCGTTCTTGCTGTCTGCGAAATTGTATGGCTACAGACGGCCGATAAAGCACTCTCAAGATGGCTGATGAGGGAAGTGCGACGGCAAGTGCAGAGAGCGGGCTCTCATTAACTAATATGTTATTAGAAATAGTGCGAAGTCCAATTAATATAGCTCTTGTCGGAGTAATTACATTGCTTGTGTACAAAATTTTGAAGAGTCGGCAAAGAGAAGAAATTGTAAGACCAAGCGAACCTGAGTTGCCAAAAATGAAGAAGAGGGATTTTACGTTGGAGGAGCTTAAAAAATACGATGGTAATGGCCCAGAAGGGAGAATTCTCATTGCAGTAAATGGAAAAGTGTTCGATGTTACAAGAGGAAAACGATTTTACGGCCCTGGTAAGATGTAGTGATTTTTTAAAATTATTCATGTAAAAGATGCGTCTGCCAATGGTACTGACCTCTAAGCGTCACTTTGAGGTGTGCAGGTAACGGGGAATTCATAGGATGCCTGTCCCGTAGCTTCACTTCTGGATGCCTTCGGGCAGGCTTACGGAAATCGTATGATTTATCCATAAACACCGATTCAGCCTAGCTTCTAGATTCGTTGATGTGAGATTTTACACGAGATCTGTTTGCTATTAGATGTCGAACATATTTTTCATATTTTTTTGGCGTATCGAAAGCACCAATAGCAGAACAACATTTGTAAATGCGCGGGAGCGTGTATTATTTCTAAATAATAATGTAGGGCGTTGTGGAGCTGTTTTTTGTTAATATTCCATCGACGGAGAAACATACTCTTCATTTCTGTGCCGTACCATGTTCTATTTCCCATAGTAGATGTTTGTGCAACCGCTTTATGGTATAATTGTAAATGGATGACTCTTCACTTTTGCTAAGGTGGCCACTTATTTCCACCATCGTTAAGTTTGATTTATTGCACTGAATTCCGTGATATATTCAAGTAAACGAGTAATTGGAAAAGTAAGAAATTCTGCTAATGGAAGGAAAGAAAAATGATAAGTCGATTAGGAAGGGTTCAAAATTTTACTAATTTTGTCCTTTGGCGTACCTATTAGGTGTTCAGTTTGCTTGTCCAACCAAATGTTTTACCAATATAAATTACAGGTGATTGAGTAATATTTAAATATTGTACTATAAACGGATAAAATTTACTTGAACTACTCCAAACTTGAGCCAATATTGTACGCTCTGCACAAGTAATTTTAAAAAAAAGTAATTATCCCTGGCACTTCCACACGAACAGTCCGGCAGGAAGCGACAGAACACCTGTTACGGAAACCACACTATAAAATACGCACTCCAGTTAATTCAGAGTCTGATATGGTGGCACGCGGAGGAATACTAGGGTTCGTTTTAATTTATCTACACCATAGGAAGTAAAATTTACTACAAGTGAATGTTAGCAAAGTGTGTAGGAGTATTGAAACTCAAATTAAAGTAACTTTTAGTCATGATCCAGTGTTATCAGGGTGAAATATACGTGGGACTAAATGTGCATCCGCCATAGGTGGGGATGTGTGCTATTTTCTTTCACGCGCTTATTGACTGGCTCCGAGAGTGAAAAATATAAATATACATGACCGCACCTAACATTCACGTTCCAATTGTCACTAATTTAAGACCAAATTCGGCAAACGAAATTACAATAGGGGAAGATTTATTCATATGAGGAATGTTCGGTATGCTATTAGTATTCCTCCGCGTGTCACCATATCCGAATGGACTGAAGTGCGTATTTTCCGAATTAATTATTTTCGTGGGGTTATCATACTTTTTTCTACATAGTTACATGTCGGTTTGTGCGTATAGAAGTAACAGGCAGTTAATTTCTAAGAACGACTGGTGTTGACTGTATAATATTGGTCAATAGGGTGGTGTCTTTTGGTGTATATAAAGTAAAACTTAAGCGAATACTAATGGCGTCGGACCTCGGGGTGGTCGAAAGGTTAGAGCGCTCGCTTTCTGTGCGCGTGGTCACGGGTTCAAATCCCGCCGGGGTCCATTGAACGCAGTGGTTCGGAGCCCACTTTACCAAAATGAAATGTAGGTCCCGTCCTTAGAAGCTTATTTAGGACATCAGTAAAGTTTTTTGCCTTCTTTTTCTACTTACAAGTAAACTACAGTAGGTTCTGTTATGTATATAATGCACACAATTGACAACCGATCCTCACTCATGGCGGAAGCTCACATAGTCCCGCGTATATCTAAGTCTTTCACCCTTATTACACTGCTTCATGTTTCAAAAGCTTATTCTAATTTGCGTTTCAATACTGCTACACACTTTCTTAAAATTATCTTTCCTCTGCCAATTTTACTTTCTTTGGAGTAGATAAAGTGAACCCAGCGACCACCAGCTATCCAAAACGTGTTATGGAATGTTCCGTTATTATTTTCTTGAATAACTCTGTAATATACAGAAACAACATTTAAACATGGCGCCATATAGAAGAGCACTACTGATTGTCGAACATTTTACGATTTTATAGTCGAGGAAGCGAAGACGGGTTAGGCAAAGTTAGGTTAGATTACTTGCGCATTACGTTTTACAATTATGGCCCCAACGCGGATGCAGCTAGATTATTCCACGTACTTTGACTCATATAACACTTTCATGGCTGAAGCCTATGTTTATCTTTGCGTTTCAACACTCCGGCATACATTACAGTTCTGTATTTTTTTTTTTTTTAATTTTTGGCTGACTAACACCACTTAACCGTTCATCTGTTATAAGTGTTCTGTAGTTATCGTTGCAGCTTAGGGAGACACGTTCAACAACTTGCACTTTGGTATTCTCGCTACCCGTTACATTGATATCAGATTTATTTTTGTTACAAGATTGGTCGGAACGCTTCGAGTTGAATGGCTTGGTGACAGAATGGGCAGAAGAGCAGAATGCTCATGTTATTTTCGTGAAGAAAATTATTGCACATTAACGCTAAATTAAATAGGTGTTCCTATGTTATTTAGAGTAAACCAGCGATCTAGAAACCTGTCGTATGGTATAGGAGATTTGGATTAATTCGTAATGCTTGCACACTAATTAACATTCGCTAAGCCACTAAGTAGCCTATCTAGCCAATTCAAGCCTTTTCTATCTATATATTAATCCTTGATGATGTCGGAGTGATTCTTCGTGCACAATTGGAATGACGTCCAATTCACTGGAGGATTGAAATTTACTAGTCGTGTTAACATACAAGAAAACATGTGCGATGATTGATCTTAAACTATACAGTGTATCTCATAATTGAGCGCAAGAGGAGGAACCGCTGTGTCTCAATGGCAGACCCTCTGGCGCTTGGATTGGTCAGTTCGATTCCTGCTCGTGTTACATGGACTTTGTGGTGGACAGATACCGTGCAGTTGTCCCGTTTCTTCATTCCACTAATCATCATCCATTCGGCCTGAGTCAAGTTGCCTAAGGGCAGGGCTCGGTTTGAAAAATTTTCTTCTAACCTAGGCCCCCACAATTACACAAATACAACAATTTGGTGTTTAGGTCTACATGGTTTGGCCTTAAATTATAGTTACTGGTATGAAAAGTACAAGCTTACATTCCTCGAAGATTACAGCAATTGAAGTCAATATAAGTTAAGTGTTACAACGCCCACGGCTGTTCTGTGAACTTTCTACTTGACGTCCGGGTATACAAGGAATGGAAACGGACAACACTCGTAAATCAACGGAATTAAATATATTTGAGGTTTAAGGCAAATTGGAAACTTTGAACTTATATATTTTTCATCCATCCGATCACGTAAAAATCAGAACTACTGGCGGGTTGAAGTTGGGAATACTAACGCCAAAAAGAAGCTACGTGCCAGACTCGTATTTCCAGTCGTCATGGCGACCTGGCACCCAGGATTTTTCGAGCCCTGCCTAAAGGCCTTAAAAGTTAAATTAAGGCAAATTCGGAGTATTTGGTTGTGCTGTGTCTTGATGACTTGCTTAGATTGTTTCAATAATATGGCTGAATTCTCCCTTGATTTTGAAGTCATTGGTCATTCCAATTGTCACAGTAGAATCACTAGCAACGATTTACCAGGGTGAGTCATATGTTCATAGCGTTTTCATGGATAATGTGCAGCACCTGCCTCCCCCTGTACCACAGAAGCCTATTCGGCGAAGTGCATCCCATCACACTGTATGGTCCTTCTCCAACGTTCCACCAGTGACACAAGCCCCTGGCGACACCAGGCTGCAGGCTTTGAAGCAAAGAACTCAGTAATGCCAGTTGTCACATCATCCACGGAATGGAATTGTCTGCCCCGCAGGATGTGTGCCATGGAACGAAACAGATGAAAATCAGATGGCGCAAGGTCGGGACTGTAGAGGGTGTGTGGTAAAATGTCCACTCCATCCATTTCCGCAGTGTGCTGGCGGACTCTTCTTGATCTGTGGAATGGAGCGTTGTCAAATTGGAGCCCGTTGCAGCTGTTTAGCATACAATGTCCCATCTACGGAACGACCGTTTGGAACGAGCTCCCAGTACACCGGACCTTCGAAATTCCACCATACACACAGCATTGTCTTCTCTTCAAACCACCCTCTTTGAACCACTGGCTGCACCTCGGTACCTGGTTGAAGCCATTGTTTCCCGGTATCAGAATAACGAAGAAATATCCACTTTTTATCATTCGTGATGATCCGCCGCGAAAACCTGTCGTCAGTTAGGTTTCGAAGCAGTTCTTCACACAGGGTCACACGTTGTTGAGCTTGAGCGGGAGTCAAATTTTGAGGAACCATTCTCGGTTGCCAGGAGCGAAACCCAAGTTGATGCAGATGACGAACGACACTGGTTTGTGATGTCTGGACCTCATCTGTCAGCTGACGGGTACTGGTTCCTGGGTTTCCTTCGACAGCGTTCAGGAGGGCATCTATATCCGTCGTCACAGGGCGTCCACTCTTGGGCTTGTCACCAGACTGAAAACGTTAAAACCACTGTCCAGCTGTGAAGGGATGGACAGTACCTTCACCTTCTACGCGCCAAATTCCTTTGCTGCTGCTGCATTCAACCCCTTTTTCCAGTAATGGCGCAGAAGCACACGACACACAAGTTTCTCGTCAGCCATTGTCCTGTCATCTGTGTATTCAACGCGTAGTTTCTCCCACACACCGTTAGCGCTGTGATCAGACAGACACGTGACACGCTTTCTGCCACCACTACCTTCACCTGTTCTACACGTTGCACATGGTTTTCCGGCATCGAGTGGACGGGGCCACCCAACGCTACGAACATATGACTCACCCTGGTACATATATATACATATCTTTTGAGTTAATTATGTGCTTATAAGTGGTTACCGTACGTAAACTCATAGTAGTCCATCTGCAGTCAAGGAAATACTGTTTAATCTCACTCTTATAAATGTGTTGCTGAAACAGCGATAGAGTGCCTGGCACACGCACTGTGATTGTTTCACCGTAGTACTTCCAATTTTGCATAGGCTGGAAAGAAGCCAACTTGATCAATACTCATCTTCCGTCCTCATATAATAGGACTTAGTGCATTACGTAGCAAAGTAGGCGCTCTATAATCCGGCATTCTTCCTTCGGTTCGGCACATTCAGTAATTTGGCAGCGATCGAGCCGCTCGCGTTTGGATTTATTCGGGTGGATTCGAGCGTTTGTTGACGTGATATCAGATTTTTTTGAACAGTAAGCTCATGAGTATTTTTTCTTGCCTAAGAGCAGCGTATTGCATGTACGACTAGTTTTATATATCATTGTACTGTACTGTATTAACTCTTTGATATTTCCGTTAAAGCTATATTGACGTTTGATAATCTGGCACGGCCGTGGGTCCAGACGTGCCTGATTAAAGAGCGCCTAGTGTATAATGTCTTTAAATGAAAGTTATATTATATGTGTTACTCTTTTGTTGAGTTTCACTAACATTCGTTAAGAATTTAATGAATCATTAGTTAAAGCTCATAACGATTTGTCAATTCTGAACGAAAATTGGTGAAATCTGCCCTTTATCCTTTTTCGTTGACTGTGCTGTTATAACTTAAAATGTATGTACCGATTCCTACTTCTGTTTCGAGAGTTGTTAAAATATGTCACCTTCTATGGTGCGGTTTATCAGTCGTAATCATCGTCTATTTTTTTAAAAACAAATATACACAACAATTTTTATCCTTGTGTCGTAAACAATTCCTGAAATTTTGCCATATCTTTTTCTCGGCACTGTATGTTCACAAAGTAATGTCGTTGTAAAGTGGTTAATAAGAGGACTGAAGTATTTGTAGGTCAATTTTGGTAATTTCGAGGGCATAAATGAATACACAGTTTTCAAGTTTATCGAATGTAGAAATCCGAGCCCTAGTAATCATGTTTTCTGAATTTGAATTTTGTGTACGGCCTTTTCAGTGCATATGGCTCAGGTAGAGCTGTTGGGTTGAGGGATGATGTGGGGAGGGAAGTTCGTCAGGGCCTAGATTTCGACGGTTTTATCCGGACATTAGCCAGGCGTGATTAAAAGTCCGGTTGGCCGGCCACTGGGTTGTACATTTTCTGTGTAGGTAAAGAGAGTTCTCTTCTATTCACCGGAAGTCTGCTAATAACTGACGCGAGTTGCAATATTCCTAGTGCACATGTACCAGATTGGCGTAATTTTAAACTTCATCCATTCATCTGATGCATACATACACCTGTCATTGAATGCTGGCTACTGACTTCAAATCGCGCTGGGGAGTTACTCTTAAGTCCAATTCTTATTCTCGCCACTCAGCCTGATTAAAGTTCTTTCAGAATTTTGCTCTGGACGACCGACGAAGACTACCCCGATTCCTCAGCAGTCGTGCTCTGCGAGAAAAGCCCTCTCTCGAACTGCATGCGTTGAGACCGTAGTGCAAGTGCAGTGCATTGATGTAAAGTAACTTGCCACCCACAGACTGTTGTGAAGTTTGACAAGATTTTCGTGTCACATTCGCTTGTAATAGTGGCCAAGCTGTTGAGAGCAATTGGATAAAGAATCCATTTCGTTAGATACTTATTGTTCTGCAGTGTATATTCCACCATTTATTATACCTACGTACAATGTAATACACTTAGTAAGTATCCTGTCAATACTAGAGATGAAGTTCTGTTAAAATGCGTAATATTGGCAGACATGATTTAAATTTGTAATGTTTAATCTATGTTTAAAGAGCATAGAGGGGGGAAATAAACTAAAAATATTCAGCAGCAAATTTAAAACTTTGTAGAAAAGAGGTTTTGTAATGTTTCGTCAATCAACATTATACTATTTTAAGATACTGTAATGGTATATTATTTGCTACTTTACGAGTACAGATAAATAGCTCAAATACAGAACGCAGACAGTTGTGCATTGACAATTTCCAGCTGCACGTACAAGGTATGTATACAACAGTAACAACACAGATGCATTTCAAGTTCCCATTTACGTTGAGCACGTAAATCTTGTATACAGTTTCTATATGTAAAATCTGTTAGTCATTCGCTACGATTTAATGGTTAGGTAACAATTGCACATTCTGTGGATAGGCGACCGAGCTGAAAACGAATTTCGATGTAACTTACAAGTAAACCTATAGATTGTTGAAACAGCTTTTTCGACCAAACTGGGTAGAGGAGTATGGTACATCAGGAAACCCCCAGAAAGCATGATTAAAAGTGCTTTCGTTCATAAGGATGGACATAGTTGCGAGAAATGAAAACTTAATGCACAAGTAATGAACAGTGGGTAGGTGGTCCCCAATACTCATTAGTGGTGCAAACATCTTGCACTGTTTCAAGAAGAACAGAGTATTTCCAGACGTCTCTATTATCAACTACGCATACTAATGTTACATCTCATTATCTCTCTCAAAAATACATTTATGAAAAAACTGCCAAAAATACATTTATGAAAAAACTGCCTTCCCATTTAAAAAAAAAAAAAAAAAATGAAGCAAGATTCAAGATGACGGCCATGACAAACGTACCCTCCGAAAGACCGCGCATCGACCTGGTATCCATTCCTGTGTATTTGTTGTTAGGTACCTTTCACTTTTAAATTTACACTGTGTTGGGAGCTTTGTCACCCTCTTCTAGAATCATCCTAGTGTAACGTACTCCTTCGTTTATTTTACGTGGCACGCAGCAGGGATGATTATTTAGCATTTGGACGTAAGTACCATAACAACAACATAAAATGTTACAATTAAAAGATAAAAAAATCTTAATTTCAGTCTATTTTGCTAGGCTCTCTGAATTGAACACAATGTAAATTAAACATGATAAGCTGCGAAAGGTAGGGGATTTGTTTAGCATGAAATTAGGAATTTTATTAGATGAATATAGTGATTACGCATTATCTAGAAATCCCCAAATTGTGAAGCCTGTTTAAAGAGAAGTGATCGCTAATGCACCCCACTACTGTAAATTTCATAAATATACGTGGTGTCGCACTTATATCTGGTTTCCCATTTTAAGGGCATAAGTAAGCTATAAGAGACATATGCTGATTGATAAAACAAACTGAATTATACTGGTGATAGATAACCTGAGTTGAATTTGCTCATGCATTTTCCCAGAATGCGAAGGACTTTAAATTTACCAAAGAGTTTTATGGCATTTTTGAAAAGTACTAATTATGATTTAGCCATATCAATATTCTCCGTATGCAAAGAATGACGTTGAACATGACTACACTAGCAGACCTGTTGGAGAGTCTCTTCTAAAATTACATATTTTTTTTTTTTAATGTTGTTATGGAATAGGTAAAGAATTCTGAAATTTTGGTAAGAATAATCGTATAAAATTTGTAACTCAGTTTTTGGCAAAATTGCTGAAATCTTAAAAGTATCAGGTTAAGTCCTTCAACAATATTATATAAAGTTTAAAACTTTGGTTTCGTTAGCGGTCCCTGTAAGTCTTACTCTTTAAAGAATATTTTCCAAATTCTCAAAGACGTTATTCTGTCGGTAATGCTTTACGGTTGCGAAAGTTGGAGTACGACCCTAGCAGATGAATATAAATTACGTTCGGTTTGAAAATAAGGTTTAGAGAAAGATATACGGGACGAGATGACTGGAGAGTGGAGGAGACTGCATAATGAAGAACTCCACGGACTGTACGATTCACCAGATGTTGTAATAAGAAATCGCGACGACTAAGGTGGACAGGCCATATAGCTCGAATGGAGGAAAAGCGAAGATTATATTCTATCCTGGATGGAAGGAGGGTCATTGGGAAGACCGAGACGTCGTTGGGAGTACAGTATTAGAAGAGATCTTCGAGAAGTAGGCGTTCGTGATGAAAACTGGCTTGATATTTCCCAGGATAGAATCTAATGGCGAACTTTTGTTACTGAGGCGATGAACTTGCGAGTTCTATAAGCCATAGAGTGAATGAGTTAGTCCTCCATTGCATTATCACTCTGAGAGATGAAACGAGGGAGCTATTCAACTTGGTACGATCGACGAAAAATGATATATTTGCAAATATTGCCCTTGTTTAGCTTCGTATCAGATCAATATTTTCCTCAAAAGTGAATCGTATTTATCTGTGAGTCAACAAATTTATACGATGTTTCATTATCTTTTGAAATGAGAAAACGCTACCAAATATATATGCCATTTTTATTTAAATTAATTAAACTAATATTGAAGCGACATGTAATTCCTCAATGTGCTGTTACTTTGTTTTTAAATTATTTCTCATTTACTCTGTAGGTGGTCCCTACTCTGCATTCGCCGGTCGCGATGCTTCCCGAGGCCTAGCTACTTTCTCTGTTGATACTGCCAAGGAAGAATACGATGATTTGAGTGACCTCAATACAATGGAAATGGAATCAGTGAGAGAATGGGAAATGCAATTCACAGGTAATTGTTTGTAAATCATCATTGTATAGTAATGCAAGGCTGGTTCTTCTAAGGTAATGCTAATTTGACCTTTAATCACGGCAGAACAGGTGCCTGTGGGCGACGAATCATAGTGTGTTTCATACAATAGTTTTTAAGAACCTTGCTGTATAGGAATGAGTTGTGTCGGATGTAGTTATATTGGTTGCGTAAGTGACAACATTTTTTGGGAAGGGTATATACTTTGTCTTCCCGATGCTAAATTCAATACAATTGTCAGCCAAAATACGCAGCGCAAGGTGATTGAACATCAGCAGGTGTACGGTAGTAAACGTCGTTAATCGGTAAAATATTTCTCATGAATCGAGACCGACCCGAGAAAAAAAAAAAAAAAAAAAAAAAAACAGGACGGGTCTGTCGTGCGGTTGTAAGGAACATCTGGACTGCAACGTTAACAGAAAATGTTTTCTCGCGAAATGACAGGAGTCCATTTTGTCGTAAACCAGCTTTGGAAACCATTACAAGGCGAAACGACCCAAGCTCAAGCATATTTAGGAACAATTTTCCTATGCACGTAATTGGTACGAACCGTGTACATGACATAGCAGTCGAGTGTTATCATTGATGAAGCGTGGGTGTTATCTTGATTATACTAATTAGCCCGGACCTTATACGTAAAAATATGCTGTCTTTGTCAGGGAAAGTTTTGTATCGAATCCGTGGTAGGCATTGATTTTTGTCCCTGTGGCCAGTTGTCCATTCCCGTACAAAGGTGACCTCGGAGTGGCCGAGAGGTTATCTTGCTGGCTTTCTGTGTGGCTGGATCTGGATTCATGTGAGTGACATCGAGTGATATTGCTTGAACTTTGATCTGTAGCGAACTGTCAACACAAGCCACCTAAGATAGGTGTCGGTCATCCCCTTTTCGTCCATCTCCGTCAGTGCCTCACTAATGGACTTTGCGGCTTTGGCTTGCCTAAGAGTGAATTGGGACAAGCAATTTTCCTTTAACATCTTCGTAGAACACTTGTAAGTTGTGCTGCTCGGCTACAATTCATGTTCGTGTACATCACATAGAGTACAACAGATATTAGCGACAAATCCTGACATGAACAAGGAAAGCGTTATAACTTGTGTCATCTTAGGGGAACCAATCCTCGGTTGATTCGGTAGGCAGAGTGTTCCGCTAGTCAGTTCTCTTTAAGAAAGCAGACTTCCCGCTGACCTGGAAAAGTCTGGGATTTCAGTTTAATGTTAGAAAGTCCCGGAATCATTGTATTTTATTAAAAACTTAAAAGATCTGAGAAAGTCAAGAAACGTTAAGTGCAGATTTTTATGTCTCATGGCCGCATATAATATATAAGTTGTCTTGTGCGTGTTTTACATTTTGATTTGAAGTACTCTCATAGCATGAAGACGTAAATACTTGCAATTTGTGGAAATTCTGAAATCCTATATAGTATCCAATATATTACTTTTGAGGACCGCCCTGCTGGTCTAGTGGTTACTGTCGTTGACTGCTGATCGTGGGGTCCCGGCTCTGTCAAGGGATTTGCGAGAGGGTCTGGAACGGTGACCACCCAGCATCGGGATGCAGTTGGGGTGCTGTGAATAAAAGACAGTGGCGATCATAGTTGAGAGCTTCGGCTCTCCTCTCCTCTCTCAACACGTCTGGTCAGCGTGGGAGAAGTAGACCAAGTCCTCCCTTTGGGAGAGGCCTCATCCATGTGTGGATTGAACATGATTGTGAATCATTATATTACATTTGAGACAGTTGTGAAGTTTTGGCGTACAGTATCGCAGAATGGATATCACTGTGGGCCCTGTTGTAATTAAAATGTACTTTTTCTCATTTTTTGTTTTATTTTAGTAATTGCTATAGTAGTAAATTTGGACATAATTGGAGAACTTTCACCATTAGGGGGAAACTGTGTTATTCACAATAAGCCTGTTAGTGTGAACATAATTTGGAAGCAGTGATGGAATTATTGAGTACAATGACTGGCAGAGAATTGAACTCAGATCATGAGCGTGTCATGCGGATGCTGTACGGTCTGGATTCAGTTTTCTGTGCGTATTATGTATTCCTCAAGCCTGACTTTGAAATAGTTCCTTCATGTTTCAAACAATTCATGAGTAGTATAGGTAATATGGAATATTACCTGAATGTCGCATTTTAGATCCGTAGTCTTACATGTAAGTTTAATTTGAAACACCACTTCAGTGGGCTTCAGTTCTAACTTTTCATTAATATGTTTTTCCATGTGTGGATAAATATTTGTAAAGAGGCTGTGCGTGCATTTTGAGAAGTTTCAATTTTTTCCTTTATCAAGTGAAATACTTAGTGATTTTTTAGATTAAAATTGCATAATAATTAGCACATAAGGTGCCAGTTATTAAGGCATCCGTGTTGTGCTTGATGCATTTTCTATGAAAAATAAGTACTTTCTTACTCCGGTGCTACCTTCTCGCTAGCTTTATGCATTCCTTTTGTATTAACTGTACGCATTATAACTGGAAATTGGTGAGCAGTAACCTGGAAAAGTCAAGGAATTGTTCTGGCCAGTGACTGGGAACCCTGCAAAGGCTTCTAGATAATGACTAGTGTATTACAACAGAATAGCTAAATAGTTAATATAATCTTTCATGCGAGAGGTCCATTATTATATTCTTTGTCGTACATGTTACAGTTCTGAAGATTATACGAACCAAATTGTCAGTCTGACTTTTTTTTAAAAAATAATCATGTGACAGTTCAGAATCAGATGCCACCGTTGTTCGTTGCAAGTGGCGTCTGGTTTCGTTTCAGAGGTTAATACTGGCTTATAAAGAGACCAAGACGTCAAGGAATAGGAATGTTGCACAGGGAAGGCTATACTATTTAGCGAATAATGGCATAGTAAACAAGTTTACTGCTTGGTCCTGATTTCAAGAATAGTGTGCTGGATACATGACCCATAAAATGCATCTCGCTCAGCTCAACACGTTTTTTTTAAAAAAGGTAACTTCTATAAGAGTAATAGCTGAAGCAATCTAAGGATATCCGTTTCTGAACTTGATACAACCCTTGGGTGTTAATAAATCGTCCTTGTCCAAATGTGATCAGAAGATAGTCAAACAAGAAGGTAAATTTCAGATCTAGGTGTACAATTGTAATCGTTAGCAGAGAAATCGAATTGCGAAAAAGATGGAAAAATTTAAAAGAAACCGGGGTAAAATAAACATAGGATTTTTTATTCTTGCTTAGAAAGTAAATAAATAAAGTTTTTCTCATCTGACGGGTTGGTGTAGTTGTTATTATTGTGGTGGTTTTGTAAGTAAATTTCGTGCTGTCATGGGATCATATCCGAGGCGTCCTTTTGATCTTTTTCTTCAAATGTTGATTGATGTAGATTATCGATCCCTTTTAGTATTTGTAGATTGATTTCTTTCCACGCATATTTAACCATGATTTCTTTCCACGCATATTTTTAACCAACTTAAGGAAAGTCTCAGTTCCATCCGTGTGGGTATATTTTATTTTATATTTCTTCGAGCAAAGCTTTGGAATCAATGAAACGATTTTCGTGTGCTTATCGTATTGCCATTGTTAATATACGAAGTTCCGTTTCCGTGGTAACGAGACTGTTTTGTGCCGACTGTAACTAAATTTGACGAGGGAATAAGGGAAGCTGGACTCAGTGATTTAGGTGCATCTAATATTTTAAGCTAGCCATCGCTTTCATGCTGACGAGGCTCCTTGTTGAACGTACGTTCATGCGTCACGAGAACTAATTCTTGCCAATTTTGGCGTGATAATAGAGTGAATTACTTGCGAGGATTTAAGACAGTTGAAGTTGTGAAACCTAGATTATCCGCATGTTCTTTCTGTTGTATATAAGGAGAGATATGAGGATATAAAATTACAAACCAGACAATCGTATCTTTTTTTATAAATATCTGTGCATTTAAAAATTAGTCTACTAAAAAGTAAAAAATAATAGTAAGTAACTTGAAAAATTAAAAGTAATCCAGCTTCAAAATACACTTAATTGTAAAAAAAAAAAAACAAAAACAAACAAAAAAACAAAACAACTTACTATTACAAGTTTAAAAAAATACTAAATGTTTTGAAGTTGGCGCGAAATTAACACAGCTTAATAAACCTTAGTGTTTTTTAGTTGTGATTTTCTTTATATTCGACCACATAGGTTCTAAACACATGATCTATTGAAAGTGGTCCCGAGCCACGTTCGTGTCTGAACCCATGGCAGGGTGCGAATGCACAAATTAACATTTGATTCCGGTCACCTCGAAAGTGACGTCTCTGCACCGCTCAATCCTGGCTTCACAGTGGCTGGGTTACAAGGCTCAGGTTACATAAACTCAGGTAACAAATCCTAAGATTGTAACCAGAGGATACAAATTCCAGGCAATCAGAGAGCCTCGAAATGGCGTGACTGTGCCACCAATGAAATAAAATTCA